>PVIU01003123.1:0-141026 GCA_004026605.1 Ondatra zibethicus | reverse complement strand
CTGAGCCAAATTGTGTTTCTTTTACTGATTTTGATTTCAGGGCCAGGGTAGGTTTCTTTGGCTGGCCCTTTTACCCTGCAACAAGCAGCTAGTGCTCTTAGCTACTGAACCAATCTCTGTAGTTTATTTCTAACATTTTCTTACTCAATTTAAGTCTAGATAATGAAAGATCAGGATCAATCTTTCAGTTTCCATGGTATAAATATTTCCACTTCTGCTATTCTTTTTCTTTTTATTCTTTTTCTTCCTCCCTTCACTGTCCCTTCCTTCCTCCCGTCCTGGGGAATAAGCCCTCTGAGCTATATGCCCAGTTTCTTTTTAAAGTTTTGTTTTGAGACAAAGTCTTACTAAGATACCAGGCTGGCCTCGAACTCACAGAGATTCGCCTGCCTCTGCCTCCTGAGTGCTGGGATTAAAGATATGCACCACTGCCCGGCTTTATAAAGTCTTACCAATAGACAGGCTTAAATATGAACTGAACATGGATAACAGCAATAGACATGCCAAAGTGGATGGGGAAAGCCCACGAAACTTCAACCATACCAAAGTACTTCAGGCAACTAAGGAGTGCAGAGAGTAGAGAGTAGGAGAAATAGACTTTCAGGGAAGAGCACACCAATTGGTTATCTAAGACCAAATGGTCACTCCTGAAAATACACACAAGTAACATTATACAGACCGAGCAGGTTATATTTAGAAACACACACACACACACATGCATGCAACAATTAATGAAAAGAAGAGGTCATGAAGTTGAAAGAGAGCAAGGAGAGGCATATGGGAGGTTTTGGAGGGAGGAAAGAAAAGGGGGAATTGATGTAATTATAATCCAAAATTAAAAGAAATTAAAAAAGGAGGGGCTCAAGATCACAAACTACTTTATGACCACTAGCACAGCCACCATCAAGAAACGTAGGGAAAGTGGATTGATTCATTATACATGGCTACTGGTAGAGACATTCTGAACAATGGTTTGGCAGTTCAAGAATTATGTGACCTAGATGCTGAAAAAGCCTTCGACAAAATACATCTCTTCATGATAAAAGACTTGGAGAGAGCAGGGATACAAGGAACATACCTAAACATAATAAAGGCGATATACAGCAAGCCAACAGCCAACATCAAACTAAGTGGAGAGAAACTCTCAGCGATCCCACTGAAATCAGGAACAAGACAAAGTTTGTCCACTCTCTCCATATCTATTCAATATAGTACTTGAGGTCCTAGCTAGAGCAATAAGACAATAAAAGGAGATCAAGAGGATACAAATTGGAAAAGAAGAATTCAAACTCTCACTATTTGCTGATAATATGATAGTTTACATAAGCAACCCCAAAAATTCTACCAAGGAACTTCTACAATTCATAAACACCTTCACCTTCAGTAATGTAGCAGGATACAAGATTAACTAAAAACAAAACAAAACAAAAAACCCACAGTAGCCCTCCTGTACATAGATGACAAATGGGCTGAGAAAGAAATCAGAGAAACATCACCCTTCACAATAGCCACTAATAGCATAAAATATCTCAGAGTAACTCTAACCAAACAAGTGGAAGACCTGTATGATGAGAACTTTAAATCTTTAAAGAAAGAAAATGAAGAAGATATCACAAAGTGGAAAGATTTCCTATGCTCTTGGGTAGGTAGAATTAACATAGTAAAAATGACAATCTTACCAAAAGCAATCTACAGATTCAATGCACTGTCCATCAAAATCCCAGTAAAATTCTTCAAAGACCTCAAAAGAGCACTACTCAACTTCATATGGAAAAGCAAAAAACCCAGGATAGCCAAAACAATCCTGTATAATAAAGGAAGTTCTGGAGGCATCCCAATCCCTGACTTCAAACTCTACTACAGAGCTACAGTACTGAAAATAGCCTGGTATTGGCATAAAAACAGACAGGAGGACCAATGGAACCGAATTGAAAACCCAGATATCAATCCACACACATCTGAACACCTGATTTTTGACAAAGAAGCAAAAACTATAAAATAGAAAAAAAGAAAGCATATTTAACAAATGGTGCTGGCATAATTGGATATCAACATGTAAGAGAATGAAAATAGACCCCTATCACCATGCACAAAACTCAAGTCCAAATGGATCAAAGACCTCAACATAAAGCCAACTACATTGAACCTCATAGAAGAGAAAGTGGGAGATACACTTGAATACATTGGCACAGGAGATCACTTCCTAAATATAACCCAGTTGTACAGACACTGAGAGAAACAATTAATAAATGGAACTTCCTGAAACTGAGAAGCTTCTGTAAAGCAAAGGACATGGTTAACAAGACAAAACAGTAGCCTACAGAATGGGAAAAGATCTTCACCAATCCCACATGAAACAGAGGTCTGATCTCCAAAATATACAAAGAACTCAAGAAATTGGTCATTAAAAGAACAAATAATCCAATAAAAATGGGGCACAGGCCTAAACAGAACTCTCAACAGAGGAATCTAAAATGGCTGAAAGACACTTAAGGAAATGCTCAACATCCTTAGCCACCGGAGAAATGCAAATCAAAACAACTCTGAGATTCCATCTTACACCGGTAAGAATGGCCAAGATCAAAAACACTGATGACAACTTATGCTGGAGTGGTTGTGGGGTAAAGGAAACACTTCTGCATTGCTGGTGGGAGTGCAAACTGGTACAACCCCTTTGGATATCAGTATGGTGGTTTCTCAAAGAATCAGGAAACAACCTAGCTCAAGACCCAAAAATACCACATTTAGGCATATACTCAAAGGATGATCAATTGTGCCACAAAGACATGTGCTCAACTATGTTCATAGCAGCATTGTTTGTCTTAGACAGAACTTGGAAACAACCTAAATGCCCCTCAACCAAAGAATGGATAAGGAAAATGTGGTACATTTACACAATGGAATACTACACAGCAGAAAAAAATTATATCTTGAAATTTGTGGGCAAATGTATGGATCTAGAAAACATCGTATTGAGTGAGGTAACCCAAAACCAGAAAGACAAATATCTTATTACTCACTCATAAGTAGCTTTTAGACATAAAGCAAAGAAAAGCCAGCCTACAATTCACAATCCCAGAGAACCTAGACAACAACGAGGACCCTAAGAGAGACATACTTGGATCTAATCTACATGGGAAGCAGAAAAAGACAAGATCTCCTGAGTAAATTGGGAGCATGGGGACCACAGGATCAGGTTGAAGGGGAGGGGAGAGGAAGGGAGTGGAGCAGAGAAAAATATATAGCTCGATAAAAACAATAAAAAAATTTAAATAAAAATAAAAATAAACAAATTTACTGGTTGATTAGAGTGAGTGTGGTATTTCAATGTCACTGGCCCCCATAACCTCATAGGGAGTGGCACTATTAGGAGGTGTGGCTTTGTTGGAGTGGGTTTAGCCTTATTGGAGGAAGTGTGTCACTGTGGGGACAGGCTTTGGGGTTTCCTATGCTCAAGAAACTGCCCAGTGACTCAGCTGACTTCCTGTTGACTGCAAGATGTAAGACTTTCAGCTACTCCAACACCACATCTATCCATACACTGTCATGCTCCCTGTCGTGATGATGCTAGTAAATGTTTTACATTATAAGAGTTGCTGGACTAGTTATATCTTCTGTAACCAGGCAAGATTTGTTCATTATGTCCAAGATACTGTAAGAAGAACTTCTGAGCAACTCGACCCCACTAGTTGAATAGCTTGAGAAAACAGAACAGTCACAAACATGATATTAGCTGGAAAGGGTGGGGTCTGTGTGATGCTAGGACGGCAATGGTGCATCTCCATTTTCAGCAACATGGCCCCAGATGGGAGCACTACTGGAGCTCTCCAAGGCTTCCAAGCTCTTGGCAATGAGTTGGAGAAAAATTCAGAAATAGGCAACTCTTCTTCAATGTCATGGAACAGTGGTTTAGCAAATGGAAGGAAAATGATGTTAATGCCTTAACATCATTAATAAAAATCTTTATCCTAATGAAATGTGGTATAAACCCCTATACCACAGGACCTATTAAAATAAGTTAGGGAGATGGCATTGTTAAATGTCTTATAGAGACAGCCACTGTCAGATGAGTTACAGACACAACTATTGCCAGAAAGCACCTACAACTGTATCCCATATCCTCTACCTTCTAGATATCTAGGAAAAGGAGGCCTAATGCCTTTTTAATGGAACTTGAAGAAGAAAAAAAATACATAACAAAGGAGGAGATTGTTAGAAACATTTTTTTTCGGTTGTTTTTGGGTTTTTCATCTGTTTCAGAATTTTTTACTTTTTATTTTTTTTTGCCATCAAAGTGTTGATGCAAAACCCAGAGCGCTTGTCTTAAAGGGAACAAGAGATGATTTATTCTGGAGCCATTTGAATGACCATGGCCTGGGAACACAGGTCTAGGTTGCCCAAAATTCCACATTCCAATATGGAAGCAGCTTCATAAAGTGTGTGTGTGTGTGTGTGTGTGTGTGTGTGTGTGTGTGTGTGTGTGTGTGTGTGTTTTAAACTAGTTTTACAGAACCAAGAGAGTCATGAATCAAGACAAGTTTAAAATACAGTGGAAGGAACATCAGAGAGGCAGGTGAGTGAGATGGGAAAAGCTTTCCTATGGGCCTAAGATGCTCGTCTGAGCTTTTGGGTTGGTGGAAGTTAGCAGCCTGTTAATAGATTCTAAAAGGTTTCCATCTATTAGTCAGAAGATGCTGGTTCTGATACAGAGTGCGCAGGCCAGCATGGTCTATATAGTAAGTTTTAGGCCAGTCAGAGCTATACAATGAGACCCTGTGATGGTCTGTTCTGTCCCTTTAAGAGACAAGCGCCGCCCACTCCCCCCCATCCATCACTGAGGCAGGCACATCTTCCTGCCTGCAGCCTGAGCCTCTTCCTTTTCAGTCTCTCTCCCAAAGAGGTAGCTGCTGTGGGGGCTCCTACACCCCCCCGTTCTCTTTCTCTTTCTCTCTCTGCCTCTCTCTGCTCTTTCTTCCTTCTCCCCTTCCCCCCTTTCCCCTCCATCACCAACTAAATAAATATCTAACCTCACTCTGCATGTTGTGCCTATCCAAGTCTCAGTCGCTCACCCACCATGTGGCTCCCTGCCTAGGACCCACTGGCCCTCATGGCCCACGGGCCACTCAGGGGCCTGCTTGGGACCCAGCTGCCTTCGTGGCCCTCCATGGTCTTGGGACCTGCTGCCCGCTGCTGCTCAGGGAACCTGCGGCAGCACGGTCTCATCTCATGGTCTGCTGCCTACTGCCACTACTCAGGGACCTGGAGCATTTCTGCCGCTGCAGCCACTCAGGGAACAGCGCTGTTTTTACTTAAACCATAACATTCGTCTGTGACTCAGATTTTTTTTTTTTTTTTGGTTTTTTGAGACAGGGTTTCTCTGTAGCTTTGGATCCTGTCCTGGAACTAGCTCTTGTAGACCAGGCTGGTCTTGAACTCAAAGAGATCCACCTGCCTCTGCCTCCCAAGTGCTGGGATTAAAGGCATGCACCACTACTGCCTGGCTAGACTTGGATTTTTTTTAAACCATAACAGACCCTATCTCAAAAAAAAGAAATAAATGCAATTATTATATGCCCATCTTGAATTAACTAAATGTTATAGATTAATGTAACTGTTCAATGGTGTAGCAGGCACCAAAATGGCAGTGCTGCTGACCTTCTAAAATGATTGTTCAGACCCAACCCAGGACAGAAAACAGTCTTAAACTCAGCATTCCTCAAAAACCTTGTGATGCAGCTTTCTGTTTATCAGAAAAGCCACTACTTACCTTCTCTGTCCCTAATGGGTCAACAGAAGGGGGCAACTTCTGGTTGAGTTGCTGCTCTCTACTCCTGTGAGGCGACCCATCAGTTTATCCCCAATAAACTGCTCTTGCCATGGCATGGTCTCATTGGGTGGTTTCCCTGGACTCACTTGCAATAACCATATAGAGCGACATGGAGTAGAGAATTTATGCATGTGTGAGGGCTTGCATCTCTGTGTGTTTAACATAGGACATACGGTGGGAAAAGCAACTTAATCTTCATCTTCTAGAGTAGAAAGCAAAAGATATGAAATTGAGAACACAGGCCAGAAAGATGGCTCGGCAGTAAAGAAAACTTGTTGCTCTTTCAAAGGACTCAGGTTTAATTCCCATCTACTTGGTGGCTTACACCCATCCTTAATTCTAGACCTAGAGGACCTAACACCCTCTTTTGACCTCTGCCGACACCAGGCATGCACATGCTGCCTATACAAATACGCAGGCAAAACACTCATATAAAAGAAAGGAAGGAAGGAAGGAAGGAAGGAGGAAGGAAGGAAAGAGAGAGAGAGAGAGAGAGAGAGAGAGAGAAAGAAAGAGAAAGAAAGAAAGAAAGAAATTGAGGACACTTCAAATGGAAGCTGGTACAGAATGTCCTTTAAGAAGTACAAGGGCCAACAAGAACCACAAATGCAAATGGAAAAATTGTTGCCTGTGAGTCATGAGGTTTAGGGGTAGAAAAGGAAAAACTGTGTTTGGTTGGAACCTCCGGCTCACCCCTGCATAATCCAGAAAGCACCATCCCTCCCCCATCCCTCCAATTCCTGCCTGCTCAGAGTCCTTGAACAAAGGAAAGGCACCCAAATGCCCAGTTCTGCATTCTTAGTGACTATTGCAACTTCCACCCCTGAAGTTGCCAGCTGTCCAAGTCCCAGCCTAAGCACTCAGCTTTTCACCATACTTGGGCAGGAACCCAGCTTGTGGCAAACATATCATCATGTCTTCCCTATGGCCTATAAAATCTCCCTGCTTTAGTTCAGGGGTATGACTTCTCTGGCCTCAATCTCTGGAACCAGAGACCCTTCCTGTGAATTGCTCTCAATAAATCTATTATTATACTTTTTCAATCCAGCTTGATCTGCATCAGCAGAGAAACTTATTATTGAGTAGAAAACCTATGATCTTTGGTGATGAAAACCTGGGAGGAGTTGAGCTCCCAGCCCAGTGGACCAGGTCCTCCAGCTGCATGGGGTGGGGTGGGGGCTGCTCCTTTCTTTCTATCTTTTTGTCCACCAGATGTGATCAGCTTTCAAGATGGGTTTAAGCTCATTTCCCAGCTACCACTTACAGAGATACCAGGCATCTCTTATGGGTCCAGGACCCCGAGATCCCCTGTCAAGCCACGGCCATGCCAGGGCAAGCCCTTTCCATTCTGGAACAGAGACAGTCTCTGTTTCAGGAAGCCTTTGGGCTTGGTGAGGTCCTTCTCAAAGTTCTTCAAAAGGTTCCACTTCTCAACCCCAGGCTATTTTGTGAGACACCTCACCTTAGTCTTCTGTCTCCCACACACCCTGATCCTCAGTCAACCCTGGGGTGTCTGCTGTGAAATTTTTCCAAATTGGAGTTGTCTTATGCCATATGCCCAAAATGTCCAGTTTGCTTTTGTTGTGTGGTCTGGCCTCAGTACACTCTAGAAAACCAGTCAACATGGCCACTAGAGGCCACTCTTGACTCCTCTGTAAGCTTGAGAATTTCTGCCAGAGTATGAATGAATAAGCGGTCTGAGCTCCCTACATCCAGAGTTCTGGAGTCAGGTGCTTCCATCCCTCTTTCCGTAGCCTGTGCTCTATGGTCCAGGTCTTGTAGGCCAGCGTTGCGTCACCTCCAGACGTCTGTTCATCCAGGGGTTTGAACCCTCAGCCCTCAGCCCTGAGCAAGCCGCTTCCTCCCCCCCCTTCCCCAAATCCCGCCTGTCCCTCCCCATCAGGCACCACCACATGCTTCATGTAGGGGCCAGCCTTTTTCCTTTACCCACCCTTCCCCTCTTCTTCCTCCTCTGCCACAAAGTTCTAGGGCTAACCTCCTTCCCCTTACCCACCTCCCACTTTTTCTCTTCCTTCTCCTACTGCTCCTCCTTCTTCTCCGTCACCGTAGGCTCCAATTCTCCCTCCCTCTTCCAAAGTGCCACAGCCTGAACCCTGGGCCCCATCCACACACTGGCCTACTCCCCATAAATCCTCCAGTGGCTTCTCATACGTAGTCTTGGCAGACCCCTGCCCTCCTCTGCCTGCTCTGAGAGCTGGCAGGAGCTGAGGGGAATTGTGTCCACATCCCTTTCTCCCTGCAGGACCTCTCACAGATTAAAAAGCGGTTGGGTTCCTTTTCTGCTAATCTTTCCGCCTACATTAAGCAGTTCTGTTCTCTTTCCCAAGCCTGTAACCTGACCTGGCTTGACCTTTATGTCATCCAGGCCTCCACTCTCAATCTCAACGGGCATGGATGGTTTCAGGCAGCAGCTAGGTGCTATGCAAACCAGACTCACAATATGGTCCCTGTGGGTTGCAGGGTAGGGTCAGCTACAGAACCCAGCTGGAACAACCAACAGGGTTCAAATGAACACCAGAAGAGGGGCCTCAGGGCCTGCCTCTTTCAGGGTACGAATATGGTCTCAAACAAATGCTTACTTCCTAATTCAGGACCTCTGCCTCACTAATGAGGCAGTCACCCCAACTCACTCAGTGTCAGCAACCCCTGCACCCTTCTCTCTAACATTCCTCCTACAACTTCCCACATTACCGTCCTGGACGTAAAA
Source organism: Ondatra zibethicus (assembly GCA_004026605.1). Lineage (NCBI taxonomy): Eukaryota > Metazoa > Chordata > Mammalia > Rodentia > Cricetidae > Ondatra > Ondatra zibethicus. Next base: position 132,471 of record PVIU01003123.1, on the reverse strand, counting down.
GATGCCTTTTTGACTGTCCCTCTACATCCTGGCTCATATTTCCTCTTTGCCTTCACTTGGGAGGATCCTGACATGCAGAATAAATGACAGCTCATTTGGACAATTCTCCCCCAGGACTTTTCGGGATAGTCCCCATTTCTTTGGTCAAGCCTTGGCCCGGAATCTTTCCACCTTTGACCCCAGTCCTAGGACACTTCTCCAGTATGTAGATGACTTCCTACTTGGCAGTCCCAACAGGCTGCCTCTTTGCTCCTAAACTACCTTGGCTCCCTAGGATACACATTTCCCCATCTAAGGCTCAGTTATGTTCGCCCACTATTACGTATTTGGGCATTCAACTCAGCCCAGGGTCTAAGACCCTCACCTCTGATCAAGTCTAAGACCTGCAGGACTTACAGCCCCCGACCGTATTGAACCAGATTCTCTCATTTTAGGGCCTGATGGTGTTATGCCCAGTCCGTGGGAACCCCAAAAAACCACCAGGGAGACTGACTCACCAAAATGCAAAACGAAGGTTTAGTGGGTACACAATTACAAGCCTTCAGGGACCTTGTCAGCACAGCAACAAGAGGAGGTACCCCGCCCTTCTAGTGGGCACTATTTAAAGGCAAAACCCAAAAATGTTACATTAGCAGGGTGTGAGGTGATGAGTTTATCCTGATTGGCTGACATATGTCAAGGGGTGTCCTAGTGAAAAATGATGGGTGTGTGCTGGCCGGGGATCCTATCTACAAGGGTTGGAATGTTAGGAATTTCCTTTGGATGGTGTGTTCCTGGGTGGTGCCTGGGTAGTCTCAGTTTGTGGTCTTTTTTGGAACCAGGTATTGTCTTAGGGTAAACTACTGAGACTCAGGCCTCTGTTGAGCTTGTCATGGTTGGATACTACATTTCCCCCTTCATAAGTACCAATGACAGGACCCAATCATGGGTCCTGCTTGCCCATGGGTTTAAGGAGATAGTATTGGGACCTAAGAACCATTAGCTAACACTTTTTTTTTCCTAGAGCAGTAACCATCCTCGGCTATCAGGCTCCGTAGCTATGATCTTTGAGTACAACCAAATTGTAATTATAATCTTGAATGTCCTCTTTGGTTCTGTGGTTCTGCATAAAGAACTAAAGTGTCTTTTTATTGTAGAACCATTTTAGTTAATAACTCCATTAATTGACAAATCAGGGCTTATTTTTCTGGTATATCAATAGGCACTATAGGTGGTCATTTTGTCCTCTATGCCAGGGAATTCCCTCTTGTCTCAGCAGTTCAACCTATTCTGGGCAGGGATCATGGGACAATGTGTCCCTTTCTGCAACTACTTCAGACTGACACTGGGATTTTCTCATCAGGGCCCAAGTAGGCTGAAAGGCTAGCCAAAGGTAACGAGGAAATTCAGGCAACGGGGAAGTCATCAGAAGCATCTGGAACAGTTCGTAGACTCTGTTGAAGAGACAGGGAGCATTCACATCAGCTGGACTGGTCCACATCAGCTTTCAGCAAGTCCAGGGCTCACAGTCATTAGGAGCAGATGATAGTTAGCAACTGATGCTTTGATGTATCTGCCAGTCAAATGGAAACCTATTGAGATAAGTTTAAACTAGGAACAAAAGTTAAAATTTATTACTTAAAGGAAAATAATACATTTGAAACTTTCAGCCCATATTGAAATACTTATCATAGATAAAAGCAGATAATGAGTATCTATAAACAGCAAGCATAGATTCATTCCTTTGAGTCCCAGAAAAAACTACAGATTTTGGTTAGAAGCTTGTATATTTCTGCTGTCCAGAGAGCAAGGTATGGATTGGACAGAGATGTCTTTGGCCTGCTGAGAAACACCTTTAACTTCATATTTAAATGGCAACCAGAATAAATCTAAAATCTTGAGCTTGTGACTGAAGCAGTAAGCAGTCATTGCTCTATCAGCTTATCAGAACTATACCATAGAAGGGAAAAGAAGTCAGTAACATTTTTCATATCTTAACCTGTATTTACATCTTGAATCACTTTTTAGACCCTCAAAGCTTATGAACTTTTATATCCTCAGACCATTATATATCTTAAAACTTTTTTTTAAATCAAGAGACCTAGTAGCTTTAGAAAAAAGCTGGCTATAGCATTTTGGAAGGATCTAGATACCTTTTGCTGCTAAACTGATAGTCTTGTAGCTGGCCTAGCCATCAATACTATCAGAGATCCCAGAAGGATAAATGAATTATACATGAGTACAGACCAAGCGGCTTTTGAACTTATTAAAAATGACAGGGACCAGAATCCATATACAGTTAGTCATACCCAGGTCTCCATAGCATTGGGGACAGAAGTATCCAGAACAGCAGTCTTACAATCTTAGCTAGGACCATAAGGTGATCTTTTCCTGAAGAGGGACATGGAAAAGACTGACCTTATTTTGTCTAGGCACAAGTTGGCAATCAATTCTCCAATTTCCTGCTGTTTGTCCACAGTCTGGACTGGGTCCTGACAGCAGGTTTTGCATTGGGGCATCTCTCCCAGTGGTCAGAGTCGTCATAATCCAGGTGGAGACATCATGGTGTCCCATAATCTTCTTTGGAGACCTTGGGTTACTGCTAGGATCTTGGAGTCTCTGTCTAATATAATAAAATTTTTAATCATTATTTTAAATGCCATATTCTGTAGATCTCTGAAGTATGAGGGCTGCCTAGGTATGTCTGATTAGACAAACTTTGTTCCTCATGACTTGTTTTAAGTTTGACTTTGAAAACATACACAGGGAACTAAATAAGGCTTATCCTAGTAATTAATTATATCAGTTCTTTAAGGATGACTTACTAACTTGTATTTCCTAACAGTGTATAATAAGTTAGCAGCTTTCATAAGACTAAAACTTTACATACTGTCAGGTTTAGCCTTAAAAAATTATGATTTTGAATTCAAGCTAATAAAGAGTCATTCTGAGGGTAAAAATAGAACAAGTTTGTATTATCTCTGTTAAGTATGAGCTTAAGAAAACAACAATTTTTCAATTGAAGTTTATTATCAATATAAAAATTTATGACTCAGTTTATCCAAATAGCTTAAACCTAACAAAGTCAGCAAAGACAAGGAGGCTAAATATACATTTTTGAGCCTGAATAGACCTTGAACAAGAAAATACATTTTAAAACCATTAGTTAATATTTTTAAGCTATGACTTTTTAAAATAGTTTTCCATGTTATAATAATTCCCCCATTACAAATTTTTTCCCGTTGTTATTTTACAATTGCAGTTTTGTCTATGTTTTGAATCTCAATTCAAACATCTGACATGCAGGTGGTCCTAGACTGCCCCTGTACAACCATCGAAGGATTGAAGCCCTCTATCAAACTGCCTAGGTCATTGTCTTCTGCATCACAAGAAATGAACATCCAGTTTCTGGTTAGAATTTTGTGCTTATGGCTGTGACCCTAATTTTTAGCCTTTTATTAAGTCCGAACTGTTTGATTAAAAGTAAGATCCCAGCCTTCTAACACCCCTATATCCAAGGAGTCTGGGATGAATGATTGGAAGCATCACCCTAGCCCCTGGACTGGGAGTTGCATTGGTCTGGACTCCAACTCCCAGCCTGCCAAGCATTGACCCCTACCCTGGGAGGGTCAGGACCACTCCCACAGGCTATTTAGGTTCTTGCAGGAAAAAGGAACAAGTGGTTTTTGGTTTGCATGGGCTCCTCTCCCCACCATGCTGTCTCGGTCCACCCGAGAGTGCTGCATTTATTAAATACAGACATTTTAATTTGGTATAATCTGATTTAATTGGAGTTATTTGCATTGGCAGGACAGCTTTTCTTAAGATTAAATCAAACACAAACATTAACAATATAAAGCATTTTATAAGCACAAATAGCCCATAGTTTTAACTGTTCTTTAAAAATATTAAAATCTCTTAAATGTTTTCCTTCAATATAAAAAATAAAGTACCTCTTTCACTCCATCTTCGATCGCATATATGTGGCCTATCTTTTAGATCTCAGCCTACTCTATTTTACTCTAGCTGGTACTTCTGGTGACTATTACCTGCACTGGCATTTCTAAAACTGTCAAGGTCCATTCTTGCAAGTGCACATTCTTTGGGACTCTAGTCCTGCAATACGTTTGTAAACCTCAGCTGTTTCCTATGATCTCTTTATGTCTTTATAACCATCATCACCTGGATGACTCTTAAATTAACAAAGTCTAGCTGGCAGAGCAAGGTACATTTCTGAGTATAAAAACATTGAGGTGCAGTTTCACTACTTTAAATCATATATATATGTGTGTGTATATATATGTACATGTATGTATAAACCTTGTTTTTAGAATGGGACATGAGTCATCATGCAAAAATCTCTTCTAATCCAAACTATCTTAGAGATCTGTTGTTGCCTCCTATTTAGGTTCACTCCACGTGGTCACCTTTAATGAAGATGGCGGTGAAATCATGCATCATCCCTTTTTTTTTTTAAACTCTAGCAAAATGGCAATCCAAAATTTAAAATGGAATCATTTCTTATGGTTTCTTTAAAATTACCTATGCATAGATTTTTTAGTTATCAATTCCTGGTGTTACTAATTAACTTTTAACCAGTTTTGTTTGAGTTTTATCAGAGTTTTGACCATATCTAACAAAATAAACTCATAAATCTGAAGCTACAGAATGTGACTGTTCTGTTTGTTTTCTTCTCTTTGTCATTGTGGCTCAGACTGACAGAGTGACAGAGGAAACTTTTAAATAAGCATGGGTCTAGCAAAGGAAGAGTCATAATTCAACTCTAGAGCCAGCTTTTCAATAAAGAACAGCATAAAACAGTTTTAACATTATCTATACCAAAAAGTCATCTGAATTTCTGCTATCCTAAATCCAGTAACCAGAGCTCATCAGTAAATTCTGAGGTCAGGCCATAAATGTGACCACATCAGTGATGGGCGGCAGAGACAGCAAAAATATCCAAACCGTTTCTGTCTCAGCTCCATGCTTGCAAGAAAACTTACATAGAAAAACTTTTCAACAAAACAAGCATATTCAGTATTTGCATGCATGAGAAACCACAGCAAACATAGTTCACTTCCCCTTCCGACCTTTTATAACTTTTTATATACCTTCAATCCGTTTTCCTCTCTTCATTCTTTCAGTCTCCTGTTTTCTCCCTTGCTTTCCAGACAACATACCAAAGTCTTTCTCGCTTTTTAGACAACATATAACTCTTACCAAAGTCTTTCCTATGGTTTCCCTCAGTAGTATATAATATATAGTATAGCCACAATAAACAAGAACAGAAAGTTTCATATACTGTAACAAAAGTAACTTTAAATTTACATCACACTGTAACATTTGAGACTAACAGTATTTTTCTTCCATACCCCAACCAATAGTAATTTATAACCAGTCCCTCTAAATGATGACAGATATTTATAACCCATTGGATCTGAATGACCAGTGCAGCTCTGGTGGAAGTTAGTCTGGCTATAGTGTCACAAAACGGCCACTGCAGCCTAACACCTATAGCCAGTGACTGTGACTCATTGCCCTTGGCCTGCAGAGCCAAACCTTGACTAGGTTTGGCGAGCCCCCAGAGCAGGTCGAGGGAACCCATCCACCACCATGGGAGGGGGCATGGTGGCATGCAGCATGGGGGTTTTAAGGGAAAACCTGCAAAAGCGAAGGGGGTGCAGTCGGATTAGGCAGAAGGAAAGGCCTGTCCAGTCAAGACAGTCGTCAACAGAGATACAAAGACAAAACCCACAAGACCAACAAACACAACAGTTAGACAAAGGGCCCAAAACAGACTCTCACAGGTAACAGATGGTCTGATTTGTTGAAAGCCGGGAGATTCTGCCTCGACAAGACCAAAAACCGTACAGATGGGATGGGAGCCGCTCAGTAAGGCTACCTGATTCCCAGAGACTTCAGGTTCAGATTACAGATGGGGCCCTATTGGGTCCCTGACAGGATGGTCTCAGATGAGAGACCTCTGTCCAGATGGGGAAAGGGGATGCCTCTCGATTCCTCCAGGTCCTTGTAGCGTATCCTCTAGGCAAATTGACCAGTTCAGATTCAGATTATGAGATCAGCACCGACTAAAAGAGAAGACAGACAAGACTTTGAACACAGACTTACCGCGGTTGATCAAAATAAACCTTCGGGGTCAGGGGTCCTGATGGGGGTCTCTGGGGATTCAGGATGAGCCTCCAAATGTTATGCCCAGTCCAGGGGACCCCAAAAGACCACCAGGGAGACTGACTCACCAAAATGCAAAAGGAAGGTTTATTGGGTACACAATTACAAGCCAGCAGGGACCTTGTCAGCACAGCAACAAGAGGAGGTACCCCGCCCTTCTAGAGGGCACTATTTAAAGGCAAAACCCAAAAATGTTACATTAGCAGGGTGTGGGGTGATGAGCTCATCCTGATTGGCTGACATTTATCTAGGGGTGTCCTGGTGAAAAATGATGGGTGTGTGCAGACTGGTGATCCTATCTACAAGGTTGGAAGGCTAGGAATTTCCTTTGGATGGTGTGTTCCTGGATGGTGGCTGGGTAGTCTCTGTTTGTGGTCTTTCTCAGAACCAGGTATTGCCTTAGGGTAAACCACTAAGACTCAGGCCTCTATTGAGCTTTTCCTACAATGGGATTCTTCTGTCACTGGACCCCTGACTTTGCCATCACAGCCAAGTCATTGTACCAGGTGGCCCGAGAGACCCTCATGGGGACTCTTACCCACCCGACTACCACCACTTCTCTTTCCTGCAGAATGCCCTGCTCTGGTTCTCCTGGCCCTGCCCCCTCTTTAAAGATGGAAAGGTGGAAGTGGCCACAGGGGTTCTAACCCAACTTGTTGGGCTCTCACATCAGGCTGTTACTTTCCTGTCCAAAGAGCTAGACCCCACCATGTGGATGGCAGCCATGTTTAGAGCCCTAGCAGCAGCAGCCGAACTCACTCATTAGGCCCTCCAGATCACCCCACTTCAGCCAAATACTGTATACTCCACCACCTCTCAGACCTTCTGAGTCATTCTCCTCTTTCCCTCTTTGGGCCTTTACAGGTCCAGGTCTTTCATACACTGTTTCTAGAAAACCCCCAAATTACCTTGGCCTCCAGCCCTGCACCAAACCCTGCAACCCTCCTCCCTTTCCCTTCCTCCTCTTAGCCCTTCTGGGTTTGGCAGCCGAAGGCCAATGCTGTCCTGTGTGACAGCTGAAGACTGGTAACTGCCCCCAACAAAGCCATTGAAACCACAGGAGCCTAGGGCAACCATCTAGGTGGCCCTTAAGTCTCTACCATTTTAATTGCTACTAAGGTCATTTGGTTTATATTTCCTGCTATAAATCCTAGTGTCTTAGGATTCCTATTGCTGTGAAGACATACCATGGTCACAGCAACTCTTATAAAGGACAACATTTAATTGGGTCTGACTTACAGTTCACAGGTGTAGTCCATTATCCTCATGGGTGGGAGGCATGGTGGCGTGCAGGCAGACATGGTGCTGGAGAACGAGCTGAGATCACCAGGCGTCAGGAAGAGAATGAGACATATTCAAAGTACCACACATCTGTTAGCTGTTTCTACAATGCTTTCAGTACAGATTATAAACAGTGGTAATGCTAGCACGTCTAAAACTCTTATTTTTTTTTCTGTAAATTAAAAAAGTTCATATAAACTTCAAAGAGTCAAAGGAGTCGTAAGGCTTGGGTCCATCTCTCACAGGTCAAATGAACTCTAGATAAGTACTCCTGCCCATCAACTGCTTAAATTTCCACATCTGTCTATTCCTGAGTGCAGAATCTCTCTTCCCCCATCTTGGGACTCCTCCCCTCCCCCAACTACTAGAACTACCAAATGTTCCAAACCTAAGATTCTCTTTTAAGTTTCTACACTTTAACTTCTATCCCTAGTCTATATCTGTCCCAGCAGCTTTCCATTGGGCCGACAGACACCACCCAGGGATCAGTTCTGGACTACAAAACTGCTCCAAGTGGCTGAAAGCCCTGGACTTGCTGAAAGCTGATCTGAACCAGTCCAACCAATATGCTTGTTCCCTGTCTCTTTTGAGCCGGTTCAATGAACCAGATGCTTCTGATGAGTGCCCCATTGCTTGAATCCCCTCCCAGCCTTTGACTAGCATTCCAGCCTTCCTGGGTCCTAACAGGACTTCCTAATTTCAGTAGGAAGTAGTTACAGAAGAGAGTATGTTACCCCTTGTCTTCCAGAAAAGGCTGGAATATTAGGTCCAAAGGAAATTCCCTGGCAAAGGGAATAAAATGACAACCTATAGTGCTTATTGATACCAGGAAAGGAACTTGTTAGAACCAAATAGACTAAGATTCATTTGCTAAAATAGTTCTACAATATGATAGGACACTCAACCTGCTCTATGTGAAATTAGGAGGTTATCGTATGGCTTTAAGAGAAAACTGTTGCTCCTGTAAAAATGACTTGGGAATTATCAGAGATACTCTGTCTCTACTCAAAAAACATTGCAAAAAAAGGGAGGGGGGCTGAGATGAATGAATAAATGACTGTTCCCACTCTCATTTTCAGATTCCTCCTAGATAGTTAGTAACTCTGACATCAGTAATCACAGGGCCTTTGACCCTTCTGTTTCTGCTAATTATTTTTGGCCCTTGCATCATTAATACATTAACCAGATACATACATTTTCACTTGGGTAAGATGATGATTATTAGATCCCATTATGAACAGATACCTACCATAGAGTAAAGGCTTTGATTCAGAACACAACTCAGGTGGGGAATGTGATTGTTAAAACTTTAAATTACTATGCTTAAGAGATATAAAGCAAATGCCTCTAACCTGTGTTGGCAGAGGCTACTTGTTCATTCCTGGATGTTCAGACCTGAAATCATCACACAGAAACCATATTATTTGCAATACTGTTTGGCCAGTAGCTTAAGCATATTTCTGGCTTACTCTTATATCTTTTTTTCCCTCTTTTTTTTTTTTAAAAAAAGATTTATTTATTATGTATACAATGTTCCTCCTGCATATACATCTCCAGGCCAGAAGAGGGCACCAGATCTCATTACAGATGGTTATGAGCCATCATGTGGTTGCTGGGAATTGAACTAGGGACTTCTAGAAGAGCAGCCAATGCGCTTAACCTCTGAGCCATCTCTCCAGCCCTTACTCTTATATCTTAAATTAACCCATTTCTATTAATCTGTGTATCATCACATGACTGTGGCTTACCAGGTAAAGTTCCATCTGGCATCAGTCTCTGGTGGGGCTACATGGCTTCATCTCACTGACCCCACCCTCTTCCTCACAGCATTCAGTTTAGTTTTCCCACCTAGCTCTATTCTGCTAAGCCACTGGCCGAAAAAGATTTATTCATTGATCAATAAAAGCAACCCATAGACAGAAAGACTTCCCACACCACACCTGTAAATTCCACGAACCCAAGGACAGATAACTTCCTGGAATGCTGGGGGCTGTTGTTCATGGAGCCACATGTTTTTGCTTCTCTCAACATGCTTGGTTGCTGCAACTGCACAGGATGTACTTGATCACATGTAGGTGGGAGGCACATAGGCAGGAAGTACATCAGGATGCATGCTTGCCCCATTGGACGAAGGCAGGAGGTTTATAGCCTTGTGGGTTTTGTGTTTACAAGCCTCTACCTAATGTAATTTGGTGCTATACTTTGGGAATGCCATGTGTCCATTGTCCTAGCCAGTATTTAATAATGCTTGCTTCAAATTTGGCCCCCAAAATTGTGGTAATGATCTTATTCTTGCCTGGTGAGATTTACAATAGCCCAATATTAGACATTTTTAATAAAAAAATGCAGATAATGCTGGGTGGTGGTGGCACATGCCTTTAATCCCAGCATTGGGAGGAAGAGGAAAGTGAATCTCTGTAAGTTCGAGGCTAGCCTGGTCTACAGAGTCCAGGACAGCCAGGGCTATACAAAGAAATCCTGCCTCAAAAAATCAAAAAAAGAAAGAAAAAAAAAAGAAAATTCAGATAATAAAATAATTTTTAATGATTCAGCTGATAAGTTTTAATAAAAACTGTTCTCACAATCTTAACAAAATGCACACATTCTACACTGAATTATCTTAGTAATTCTGTCTCTTTAAAGAACTCTGACTCTTAGAGTTGAGACCCAGTGGCTGCTACCAGTGAAGAAGGCATCAGTCCTGCTGTGGCTGCTGTCGCTCTCCAGGCTCCCTGGCTCCTCCACCCATTCCATACTTAACAGCAGCAGAATGGGCTTCTCTTTCTAGCTCTGTGCTTCACTGGCTCCTGGTGTGATAGTTTGCCCTCTCCACTCTGACACTGACCTGACTCTGACCTCTCATAACCCCGCGCACATGAGGCTGGAAAGGGGATGTTGCTCTGCTGATGTCCTGAGACATTCTTCACAGTGTATGGGAGAACAGTCTGCATGTCACAGTGTGGAAAAACACAGTACACTCTGCTTTCTCCGGGGGGAAAAAAGGGCCTTTTCATATATTCCAGGCTGAGCTAGAATTCATTTCTCAAGTGTTGAATGACATGTATGCCCACCACACCAGCCTTCCACAAGTTCCTTTTACTGGGAAATTCTTAGCAACCTCCACCTTTTCTTTTTCTAATTTTCCTGCAAAAAAATAAAAGCAAGACTAACAAACCAAATTTCTAAGACCTCTGCTTTTCATACACTCTTTATGCAGGACAGCTCAGTTTTCTGTAATGTTTTTAACTTACATATTCGTTACTAGCATAAAGCAATTTTGTGTGTCAATAGGGTTCAGTGTGATATTCCAACACATGTATGTGGTATACTCTGACCCACTCAGGGCAATTAACGCTTGCATCTCCTTATCTCTCCCATTTTAGGAGCCCTCAAGATCCTTTCTTCTAGTTCCGCATATAATATATAATAGATTGTTATGAGCCATAGGCACCTGTTGTATTTTGGATCATAAATATTTATGATTCAAGCATGGCGGTGGTGGCGCACATTTTTAATCCCAGCATTTGGGAGGCAGAGGCAGGCAGATTTCTGTGAGTTAGAGGCCAGTCTGGTCTACAGAGTGAGTTCCAGGACAGCCAAGTGTACACAGAGAAACCCTGTCTCAAAAAAAACAAAAAAAAATTATGATTCATACTGAGAATTCAACATTGTAGTTTCTGGTGGTTGCTGGACTTTAAGTACACAGACTCTCACTTGGTAGTTCTGACTGGTCTGGAACTCACTATGTAGAACAGTCTAGGCTGGGATTTAAGAGATCCTCCTGCCTCTGTCTCCAGAGTGTCACCACTCCTGGGCCCAGATGGATTTTAAAAAGTATTCATTTGTTTTTGTTTATGTGTATGTGTGTATATTTGCATGTATAGGGGTACTCCCAGAGGCCAGAAAATTTTCTTTGGGCCTGGAGTTACAGGAGGTTGTGGGCCACCTGACGTGGGTACTCAAAAGCAGCTCCTGTCTTCTGCAGAAGCATTCTGCTCTTAACCCACAGAGCCATCTTTCCAGACTCCTACCTGGATCTTTACTATCTAAAACATTCATATCTCGTGTAAGTCTGCTTGCTTACCAGCATGAAATTACCCTGTTTGGGCATTAGTTGTTCCAGCCCTAATGCCTTGATGATCATCTTTTTTAAACTAAAAATTATAATTTGTGGGCTGGAGAGATGATTCAGTGGTTAAGACTCTTACTTCTGCAGAGGAACTGGGTTCAATTTCCAGCTCACAGCTGTCTATAACTCCAGTTCTAGGGAGTCTGACACCTCCCCTGTCCTCTGGGGACACCAGGCATGCACATGCTTCACTTAGATGCAGGCAGGCAAAACACTCATAACCATAAAATAAAGATGGATCTATAAATTGCTTTTAAATTATAATTTGTAATTTAATCACAGATCTTTTATTCAAATACACTAATTTATTTACAGGGAAAAAAAAACCCTTCCATGGCATGAAAGTCAAATGCCAACAAAGGAATGACCTTAGCTATGGAAAAACAAAGAAAGGAAGGAATCAGGTCTGTTCTGGTAAATCTAGGACATCAAATTGTTAGCCCTCCCTCACATGTGCTCTTTCCCTCTGGCCGTAGGTCACTGTCAGTGTTTGCCAAGGCATCGGATCAGCCAGACACTGTGAAAGCTGCTCCCGTGCACTTTAGTGAATGTAGAAAACTGCTCTGTTCCTATTTTATCAGGCACATCATTGTAACTATGCAACACTTTTCCCTGAGGATATTAGTGGGAAAGCAGTCATTTCCTTAGTGGTTATTATTGGTCAATGTGTACTAAATGACACTGGTTAGAGATCTAAGGACTGGGGAAATAGGAGTTTTATCTGAATAATTAATGAATTATTCAGCTGGTTGTAAATCAGTTTCCTGGTTTATTTTATTTATTTTTTTAATCTGGAGACTGGGGTACACACAGAGACACCACAGACAGACAGACACAAGCACACATGTGCATACATAAACATGCACACACTCATACACACATGCACGCTTGTGCACATACACACACACAATCTTCTTCTCTCTCTCTCCTGGAAGTCTATCAACCAGCAAAGAGAATTACTGGGATTTTGAGATACAGCTTTCCAGACTTCATACATATGTTCTGTTTTAATTTAGAAATTTTACACTAATCTGCTTTGTAAACTGGCTTTAAAACTGCAGTGTATTCATGTGCATATTTCTGTGTCAACAAGTGAAACACTAAGACATCCTGTTAGTTATTACACAGTATTTTATAGAGTGAATGTCATGATAATTTATAATTTACATAGAAAAATCTTTATCTAGTTTGTTTCTAACTTTTGTCATTTATACACATGAAAATTATAAACCCTCTCATAACCAAAAATTACTGGAAACCTTTTTAGATTTCTAAAGATGGACCTATAAGGTGTATTGGTTAAGAATCTTTGGTGGCAACTGGCAGACCCATACAGAATAATCTTTGGGAGAAAAGATGGGATTTACCGACACATTTAAAAACCTTATTTATAACCTTTTGGTGGCTTTGTTTATATTTCAAATGAGAATACGAGTATGCGCAAAGAAAATGATGGATATTTGTGTTTTTTTCAAAGCTCTCATCTCAGTTATTTACACACACACACACACACACACACACACACACCGTGACTTAGACTCCCCTGAGCAGAGAAGGGGGAGGCATCTGTAAGTCTTAGGACAATCCCTCTAGGCAACAGTTTCTTCTTTGTTATGCTACTCTTATTCTCATTGCTTAGGCCTCCCCAGACCCTGAGCTCAGCAAAAAACGTGAGATTCTCCTGGATTCCCAGTTGCTGAGTCATAGTAGAGAACTCTCTTCTGGCAGTGAAATGGGGTGATCATGGGGTTCACATGCTGTTTGCTCTGCTGCAGAGATAGCTGTCCTCTCACCAATTCATGATCGGGGTGAGAACCATTGTTTCTCATATTTTATCTGGTTTCAAAACGATTTCATGTTGGCAGGTGAAGCTGGCCTCTGTCATTGCACCTTGGAGCCAAGTGTCTAGCACAGCAATTAGCTGGGGCCTGGATGTCAGGTGCCAGGCAGGCACCTGAGGTCTCTCAGCTTTTGTGGAGTGTATGATCAGATTGCAGAGAGGTCAGCAATGGAGCCGGTGCCAGTGGTGGCAGGGTCCAAGGTAGAAACGACATCCCCCATCACCGTTCTGTGACTGCTCCTTTCTGGGGGATTGTATCCTTGTATCTTTCTTCGGTGATTCTTGTGAATTGTTTGAGAATTTCACACATTCACATGCTGTATTTTGACTAAATCCACTTCCCTGTTGCCTCCCTCTAATTTCTTTCCTCACCCCTCTCCCACTATATTCCTCCCCAGCTTCATGTGCATGGGGGTAGGGCAACTTGCTAGAGCATGTTTATCCTCCAGGCTGCAACCCTGAAGGAAACGGACCATCCCGCAGTAGACATCAACTATCAAAGCTCCTCAGACTGGGATAGGGCTTCATAAGCCCCTCTTTTATCCCTGCTAGGTGTGGTGGTTTGAATAAGATGTCCTCCCTAGGTCGATAGGGAGGAGTACTATTAGGAGGTGTGGCCTTGTTGGAGGAAGTGTGTCACTAGGGGAGGGGCTTTGAAGTCTCAGAAGCTCAAGTCAGGCCTAGTGGCTCACTCACTCTCTCCTCCTGCTGATCTGGATGTAGCACTGTCAGCTCCTTCTCCAGTACCATGTCTGCCTGCACGCTGCCATGTTTCCCGCTGTGATGATAGCAGACTGAACCTCTCAACTGTAAGCCAGCCTCAGTTGAGGGTTTAAGAATTGCCATGGTCATGGTGTCTCTTCCCAGCAATAGAAACCCCTAACTGAGAAACTGGGATTTCAGTGGCTTGGTCTTGGGTTTGTATGAGTGTGTACTCACGTGGGAACCTCACACATGCTCCACAAGTGTTCTGTGGCTAATTTACACCCCTAGCCTGTGAGTGCCTTTTTCAAATAAGGAAATGTTTAGAAAGGAACTATATGTGACCCCCCATAAAAAAAAAAAACAACAACAAAAACGTATGAATGAACCACGGTGGCTAAAAGAGGGAGCTGTTTAAACTGATATCTGAGATTGCGAAGCCGAAAGGGCCCCAGGGGAATTGTCACTAGGGCAGCCATCCCAGGTAGGTCTACAATTCTAAGTGGCCCAGTTTCCAACACTTCAAAACCATTTTGAAATGATTTCAAACTTGAATGGATTCACCAATGCGTAGTGCTAAGTCAAACAGCCAAGGTCAGAGGATGAAGACGCTAATATAGAAATGAACTATATAGAAAAGCAGTGCATTATAGCAGGGCACCTAAGAGGAACCAGAGTAAGCTCCTCAGGTTAGCTTACTCAACATTGTAAAAACCCAGGGCTAGTACATTTGAAAACATTTAGGCTAACCATGGCAGGCATCCTGGCAGAGAAAACTTCTGTTTTGGAGTCATTTGTGATTGGTCCCCATTTTTTAAGCTTTCCAGGCAACTAGGCATCAAGCACCATCCACTCACCATTTGAGCAGCATTTGGGTCTGTCCACCTCTCTGGACTTCATTGTCTTCTTGCCCTGGGCTTGGCCATCTCTTGCTGCGCTTATATCAAAATCACTTGGCTTTGATTCCAGTGTTGATTTCGGTAGTGGGTGTTATGTTTGCTGTTCTGAATCTACATTTGATCCTTCTTACGTCAATTCCACAAATGCTCATTGTGAAGACTCGCTTCCAGAGAGGTTCCAATTTACCTCTTCTCTTGACCATTTTAATCATTTTAGACGAATTAGACACAAAAAAGTCGATGCCGAGGGCTTCTGGGAAGACCACTTCATACTCCAGAAAGTGTTCTTCTATTGTGTAATGAGAACAAAGGAGAATGGAAACCATGGGTGGCGATGACGAGAGTGACAACAGAAAAACCAAAGAAGAGAAACAGAGAAACAACAGTGCACTTTCTGCCTCTAAACTCACAGTAAGAGAGAGAGGGAGAGAGAGTACCTCTAAACTCACAGTAAGAGAGGGAGAATGAGAGAGAGAGAGAGAGAGAGAGAGAGAAGGAATCTGAGTATGTTAGGTTGAATCACATTTTTTTTTGAGACAGGGTTTCTTTGCATAGCCTTGGTTGTCCAGCTCTGTAGATCAGGCTGGCCTTGAACTCATAGAGATCTACCTGCCTCTACCTCCCAAGTGCTGGGATTAAAGGTGTGAGCCACTACTTCCTGGCTTGAATTATAATTTTTATAGGGCTAAGAGAATAAATATAAAGTCTGAGAACCAAACTACTGTGTCTGTGAAGTCAGTTTTGGACTGTATTTTTCTCCGTTTCTGTAAACTTCACAGCTATGTCCCTGCCCTGTTTATTGTTGTGGAATATTTAACTATGCAAAGATGTATTACATTTGTTTATGCTGAAGAATATTACTTTAACTGCATGAAGGTGTGTTACATTTATTTCTGCTGCAATTGTTTAATTATGAAAAGATGCGTTGCATCTGTTTCACCTTGCCTGATTGGTCTAATAAAAAGCTGAATGGCCAATAGCTAGGCAGGAGAGAGACATGTGGAGCTGGCAGGCAGAGAGAATAAATCGGAGGAGGAATCTAGTCTCAAGAGAGGAGAAAAAGGAGAAGAGAATGAGGGATAAAGCGAGATAAAGAGAGGGACACTATCTGTGCCCAGGGCTGGACGCTAGACGGTTGCCAGTCAGCCAGACACTGGAGGAAGCAGGAAAGTAAGACATACAGAAGGAAAGGAAGGAAGGAAGGAAGGTGTAGAGAGCTGCGTTTAGCTGCGCCTTAAAGATGGCGCTGGCTTCCGCCTTCCACCCTCCCGATGGTGAGTGCTCTCGGTGGTAAATAACTCCTTATTTGGCTAAGGCGAAGGATCTGGCTTGCTTCCGAGTACCTGGACCTATCCACGGAGCCTACGTGTCATGCTGGGATTGACAGCCCAGAGGCTATTTAGGTTGTGGGTCGGTTCTCCTTGGGGTCAGAAGATTGTCAAAGGTTCTTGAATAAACTGCTGAAGGAAGAGCTTCGCGTTGCGTCTTTCTTGCTGGTCGAGAACGTCGTGACAGGAAGGAAGGAAGGAAGGAAGGAAGGAAGGAAGGGAGGAAGGAAGGAAGGAAGGAAGGAAGGAAGGAAGGAAGAAGGAAAAAAGCCCCAATGCAAAAAGTATATAAAGAGAAACAGGTTAATTTAAGTTAAAAGAGCTAGCCAGAAATGGGCCTAAGCTAGCCAGAGCATTCATAACTAATAAGAAGTCTCCATGTCATAATTTGGGAGCTGGTTGGTAGTTCCAAAGAAGAAGCCTGGTACAGTTTATCAGTTTGCATTTTCTTACTAATTCAGCAAGTTCTTCCTCATTGTCTTCCTTGTTTCCACATTGCTATAGACGTGTGAGATGGGGTGGCTAGAGTATGGTCTTTGAAGGGATTTACAATCTCCTCAGAGAGATGGATAAGCAAATATACTGTAACACTAACATTACGCTGAATGCTGAAAGCAGAAAACAGTGGTTTTGCTTCTTCAGACGGTATGAATTGCTAATCAGGAGTCTCAGCTGCAAGGGACAGAAACCCAGTCCCAGACGGTCTAAGCAGAAAATGGAATCTACCGGCTCACGGGATTAAGAATTCCATGGTAGAACTAACTAACGTGCTCCAGTGATGTTGGTTTTGGCGTTTCTTTCCAGTCTAATTCTACTTGGATCTCATTTTCTTCTTTAAAAGCCAGTGTGAAATGGATTTGGTGCTATACCAGCCAGTCGGCACCTTGAGTGGCGGGCACGATTTCTTCAGACGCCCTGTGTGAATTGTCCTGGCACCTCTGCCGCCTCCTTGAAGGCAGCCTGCGTTCAAAGACTCATGAAAGAGATACAAGGGCCTGAACGCCTGCCTTGATGTTTGAAGGGACATACAAGATTTAGAGCCGCCTGTGGAACACATTGAGGGGTCCAAGGATTTAGCGGGTCTGATTCTTGGCAGAACTTTTATGGAAAAGATGATCAAACTCACCCGCAGCCTCCGTCTCAGTCCCCCTTCCACCAGAAGAAATGGTGGTGGGAACAAAAGACAGTTGCAGACAGAGAAAGACCAAGTGATTTGCACTGTGCCCTGAGACCCTTTTCTGAGTGCTGCACGAATGTGTGCAGTCAGTGAAAAGTCTGGTTTTCTCCTTGGACAGGCCTGGAATGGGATCCGTCTGCAACGACAGTCATGCCTAGAGTCTTAGAGACATCCATTTGAGAAAATAAGTCCTAGAAGTTGTCAGAAACACGCCACGGTACAAATCGGCATGTGTGGCTGTACCTGTTACAGCCACAGATATCTTGGTAAGTGGCGTATGACTCCTAAGGAGGAGTGAGCAGTAAAGCCAATGAAGGCCTCAGAGGGCCGTGTACTAAAATAAAGGCAAAGTGGTGTAGGAGCAGAAAGTTCTCTGGATGAATTGGTGAGGGTTTTCTTGTTTTTGTTTTTAAGGTGGTCTGTATTAGTTTTATGTCAACTAGACACACGCTAGAGTCATCTGAAAGGAGCGAATCTTAATTGAGGAAATGTCTCCGTAAGATTGGGCTATAGGAAAGCCTATAGGGCATTTTATTAATTAGCGATTGATGTGGGAGGGCTCAGCCCATTGTGGGCAGTGCTAGCGCTGGGCTGGTGATCCTGGGTTTTATAAGAAAGCAGTCTGAGCAAGCCATATGAGCAAGTCAGTGGGCAGCACCCCTCCATGGCCTCTGCACCAGTTCCTGCCTCTAGGTTCCTGCCCTGTTTGAGTTCCTGCCTTGGTTTCCCTCATTGGACTGTGATTCAGGATATATAAACCAAATAAGCCATTTTCTCCTCAAGTTGCTTTTGGTCATGGTGTTTTATCGTAGTCTTTTTTTATTTTTGTAAATTATCACAGAGCTTTATAGTACAGAGAAAATGATAAGAAACAGCCAGGTCTAAAGTTGTTATAAAGAAATCTGACAACAAAAAGAAAACCAAAAACCAAGACAAAATTCTAGAAATTATTGTCTATTAAACATTAAAAAAAATTAGGTTTGGTGGCATACAGCTATAATTTCAGAACTTGTGATTGGAACCAGGATGACAGAGAAAGTCTGAGATCAGTCTGGGCTATGTAGCAAGTCCAAGGGCAACCTGAGCTACATAGTGAAAACCTGTCTCAAAACACCAAGAGCTGGATATGTAGCTGGGTGGTAGATTTGCTTGCCATACACACACACACACACACACACACACACACACACACACACACACACACACACACACACTTCATTTATTTACAAAAGATGAAATAATTGAAATTCCAGGTTCCAGATAAAAATAGACTCCAATATTTTATTTGCTATTAAAAATTAACAACTTTAAAAACCAGAATGTTCGACAGAACGGATACCTCTATAAGTGAATTTGTAACTGTGGATGTTAAAGTACTAGAATATATGCTAACTCATTCCATAATTCCTGCAGAAGTAGATCTACCCCTTATTAAAAAAGTGTTAATTTAACATGTAAAAGCGTAAGAACTGACAATCAGATAGCAAGTCACGATCGCCATCTACTGGCCACTGGCTGAAATATGTTTAATTCATTAGGTTCTTAAGCCTGCTCTAGCAATAAATGAGACTGAGCAAAACTACTGGAGAAGCTTGATCATTGGAAGCATGACACTAAGCTTCATTATCAAAGAAGGTGTCATTACTATGTCAGACATAATGTATAACATGTAGACTCATTCTTGGAAATGTCTCTTTGATAGAAAAATCTGTGAGAGAGTTAAAATTGGAAAATCAATTTGCTTTTATCCTCTTTGACTCATGTGTCTTTTGGTTGCATTCAGTCCTCCCTCATCATCTGACGCTACCCAGTCCTGTTCTCCTTCCTAAGTGTTACACTGTCCCCCATGTACATCAATTACATGTGTACAGTATAGGGTAGGACCTGATATGAAGAACAGGTGACTTACCTCGCTTAATATTGTACAATCTCAGCCCGTTATTCTGCAATCGTTTCTTAAATGCTAAATTATTTTTAAATCTTATTAGATTTATCCACTCTCTATTTTATGTGTATACTATTTGATGCCTGGCGCCCACAGAGATCAGAAGAGGGTATGGGATGCCCTGGAACTGGAATTATAGATGTTTGTAAACCACCATGTTGGTGCTAGGAATTGAACCCAGGTCCTCTGGGGGAGCAGCATGTGCATGTGCTTTTAATTGTTGATCTCCTCTCTCTCTCTCTCTCTCTCTCGACAGGGTCTCTATGCAGGTTTGCCTGGCCTGGAACACAGTGTGTGTTCCAAACTGGCCTTACTTACTCGCTCACAGTGCTCTGCCTACCTCTGTTTCCTTCTCTGCTGAGATTCAAGGCATGTGCCATCATACCCGGATCATTTCTCTTTAGAGCTGAATGATGTGCTATTTTACAACTGTAGCATGTTTTCATTTATCTATTCTTAAGCCGATGGACATTTAATTCCTTCCACTCCCTTGTGATAATGAATAGAGCAGTTATCATACCAGTGTGCGGATATCTCTATGGCAGGCGACGGAGCCCATGCCCAACAGTGGGAAAACTGGGTCCCATGGTAGGTCTGGTTTCAACTTCCTGAGGTCTGGTTTCAACTTCCTGAGGCCCGCCCATGCTGCTTTCCATGCCACAGCAGTGAATAAGGTTCCTTTGCCCTCATGTCCTCTCTGACATTTGTTGTCAGCTCTCTTGATGACAGCCTTTCTGCCTGGGGTGAGGTGGGATCTCAAAGTAGTTTCAATTTTCATTTCCCCACTGACAAGGGATTTTGAACCTTAAAAAAATTAGTTATTTGATATTTGTGTTTCTTCTTATGGAAACTGTATTTGGTCCAATAGTGCACTTGTCGATTGGCAATTTTATTTCCTTGGTATCTAATTTCTGGCACTGTTTTTATGTGCTATTTTGTGTTTATTGGTTTATTTGTCAAAATAGAATAAGTTAGAGAAGACTGATTATCAGATTGTGATTTATTGACTTATTTAGTGATTTCCTTAAAGCAACTACTTAAACTGCATATTTGCCAAGCACAGCTTCACTTGCCACTTATAGCAGAATGACCTGGAAAAACAGCAGAAACAATGGGTCAGTGCCCTTAACAACCTGCTGACTGTCACATATGCTTCTGTAAAATCTTGTTTGCTTGCTTGCCCCACCTTGTCATTTTAGAGTGGAAAACGAGGATGCAATCTGGGCCCAGTATCAAAGCCTTTCAGGAGCTTTCCTGGCTACGGTCCATCATGACACCTCCTCTCTCCCAACCTCACTGGTGTCGGAGTGCTTATTCCAGAAGGTTCCCTGTAACAAGGTCTTTAATGATTAGCAAGATGGAGCCTAGAAATCAGATGGCTGCTGCAGCAGTACTGTTATAGATTTTTTTTCCTGTTTCTGGGTCCCCAGACTTAGAAGACAAAACCTTTTGGTTCATTCTAGGTGATCTAGGTGGCTAGGGTCTTAGGGGCATCCAGCTCCATGACATGCTCCAAGTCGATAGAGAATATCATCAGAAAAATGTACCCTGTTTCTGGGCTGGAAGGAACCCCAGCAGTTTGTCCAGAAAGAGCATGGACGCCTTGTACACAGAGCCACATGGCACCCTTTGGTGGTGGGACTTTTCTGAAACATAGAACATGTGTGTAGGGTCATTTTTCTGGGAAGGAATACCCATCATGTAGCACACATTACTGACCTACACTGACCCTAGTACTGACTCTTGCTTCTGCCACCAGAATGAACCTTTAACAAAAGGAATCTTAAAGCACTATTGATGGGCTGTGGGTGTTGCTGAATCTCTTGCATGGTATGAATAAATTCCTAGGATTGATCCCAGAACTACATGAACTGGATGTGGCGGAACATGCCTGTAGTCTCAATATTTTGTGATGGAATGTAGAGTGTCACATATGCAAGGAGAGCACCCCACTTCTTTGTTAGACTGTTGACCTTTTATTATAACTAATGTCAAAACTATTCTTATTGCCCATGTAAAGAACTGGTGTATTATTTCATGACCTAGTACATACAAATCAATTTACATATGTATAGTGGTATATTATTTGTGTTTTTTTTCAGGATTGCATCTTTTTTATTTTTTGCAACATTGCAAGCAAATCTTTTATTTTGTCTTTTTCTACTTCCCATGTAGATTAGATCCATGTATGTTTCTCTTAGGGTCCTCATTGTTGTCTTAAGTTCTCTAGACAATGTTGTTGTGATTTATAGACTGGTTTTCTTTGCTATATGTTTAAAAACCACTTATGAGTGAGTACATATAATTGTCTTTATGGGTCTGGGTTACTTCAATATGATGTCTTCTAGCTCCATCCATTTGCCTGCAAAATTCAAGATGTCATTATTTGTTTTCTGCTGTGTAGTACTTCATTGTGTAAATGCACCTCGTTTTCCTTATCCAGTGTTTTAATAAATAAACCTTGCCTGAAGATCAAAATGGCCACACTAGTCAGCCATACAGGCCAGGTGGGGGAGGTGCACGCCTTTAATCTCAGTACTACAGAGGAATATAAGGCGGGATGAGACAGGAATTCACTCTCTTTCAGTCTGAAGATTTCATAGAGGTAAGAACTCTCTAGTGGCTTGGCTGCTTTGCTTTTCTGACCGTCAAGTTGAACCCCAATATCTGTCTCTGGGTTTTAATTATTTGTGCTACATTTGGCACCCAATATTTGGGGTACATATTCATGAAAAAGTCATTTGCCTGTGACTTTAGCCACTGCAGGTGGGGCTCCAGTCCCATCCAGCAAGGCTTTCTTTTCTTTTTTTCCCCAAGCTTCTGAGTGAGTTTGGGAATTTTCCTGTTGTAACCTCTCTGAAACAGTCTCCAGAAGCACCTGGGCTCCAAACACCACAGGACTCACCCACCCTAGACTGGCTGGTTATGCCTTCAGGTAGCACCCCCCATGTGCTTTTTCTGAGCATTTCCGTGCATTTTTCAGACAGTAAGCTCTCTTTCTCTCTCTCTCCACCATAGGTTGTGGCCTCTCCCTCAACCCCTTCTTGGGATGTTGCCAAACTTGGTAGCTGCCTTGAAATCCAGCCGGGCCTTTACTGATTCATGCAGCAGCAATCGGCCTCACATCTTCATCAACATCGCTGGGAGATTTGGACGACAATTGGGAATTCTTAAAGGGAGGAATTAAAAGAGTTTTTCCCACATTAAAAAAATGGGAAAAACCATTACAATGGAGGGATTTGGGTCTCTATGATAACATGCTAGATGGGTTGAAAATGGAATGAGAGGCTATCTAATTTAGATGGGACTTATGTAATGTCAATGGTAAACCTCATCCGCTTTATCATTTTTTTTCTTATCACTAAAAAAATTGGTTAATCTGAGTGCTAAGATACAGGACATAGAAAATCTTAATAAATTAGATCACAGAGATACTCCAATCTAGACAGAGGAATTTAATGGAGAACCAATTTCAGCGCTGTATTATAAGAAAAGAACAGCCTGAGGTTTTCAAACAACCAACCTTAATATATCCAGTAACCTTACAAGAATTACTGAATGACAGAGGCACTGTTACAGCTAACTGAACTCCTGTGCCACTGTTAGATTTAAGGAGATTCAAGGAAGCAATAGTCTCATATAGCATGCATGCACCTTTTGTGAAACAACTATTAAACTTGTGGTCAGTTTGTAATAGAATTATCCCTAATGACTGGACAGAGTTTGTTAAAGCTGTTTTAGTGCCTGGTCCACAATTACAATGGAGTAGACAAGATGCTAAGATTATTGAACCATGGAGTAAAGCTAGAGGTAGGGAAATCTCCCAAGATCAAATTCTTGGAGAAGGAGACTACGCTACTATAGAAAGGCAGGCTGTATATGATGACCACACCCTGGATTTATGCCACACAGCAGCTTTGAATGCTTGGGACAGAACTGGAGAAATAGGAAAGAAATTGAGTCATTTACTAAAGTTATACAGGGGCCAAAGAAAGACTTTATGGATTTCTTACAAAGAATGACTTCAGCAGTAAATAGGATGATAACAAATTCAGAAGCTAGACAAATAATTGACTCTCTGGCTTTTGAGAATGCCAGTTCTGTATGCAAAACAATGATTAGGTCGTTAAAGGCAAAGTCAGCACCTCTGAAGGAATGGATTTGAGATACAATTAACATTGAATCTCATGACCATGATGATACATGGCTAGGAACTTTATCTCAGGTAAAGCAGAGCATGAAATGGGTCAAATGTATAGGGCCAGAAGGACAGAGAGGAATATTAAAACCATACGTGGCTAACATAGCAATGAATTTGTGGGGATGCGATTTGTTACAGCAATGGAAAACTCAGTTTAATATTCCCCTAATCTTAGAAATACACCATATATTGTATATAGTTATTGTACTTGTTGTATATAGTTTTTCTTATATTAGTTATAGCCTTTTTTATTTTAGACAAAAGGGGGAAATATAGTTGTATATTACTTGTGTTTTAATAAATATAGTTTGCCTGAAGATCAGTGCAAAACAGTCACACTAGTCAGTCATACAGGGCAGGCAGTGGTGGTACACACTTTTAATCCCAGCAGCCACACTAGTTAGCCATAGAGGCTGGGTGCCCGCCTTTAATCCTAGCACTAGAGAGAAATATAAGGCAGGTTGAGACAGGAACTCGCTCATTTTCAGTATGAAAATTTCTTAGAGGTAAGAACTCTCCAGTGGCTTGGTTGCTTTCCTTTTCTTTTCTTTTTTTCCCCCACAATGGCTAGCTGTGATGCTTTTCTGATCTTCAGGTTGAACCTCAATATCTGTTTCTGGATTTTTATCATTCATGCTACCCATATATACATATATGTGTATGTTATGTATATGTACTACTTAGTACCATAAATATTTCAGCCACACTGTCAGTTATATATTCTGTATAGCAACTTCCTCAACTCTTTGTTATTTCATAACTTTTTATTGTAATCTGGGTGTGGCCTCTGCTTTGTGGGTTTTGACAAGGCTAAGTCAGCGTGTTGGCCAAGGCACAGGCATGGGAAGGCTGCACTCCATGCTATTCAGTTGTTTACAGGATTCAGTTCCTTGAGGTGGTTGGGCTGAGAGTTTTAATTCCTCCTTGGCTATTGGCCATATCCACCCTCAGTTCATTACTACAGGGCTTCTCCAACAATAGCAGCTTGCTCCACAGAAACATATGAGCCAAGAAGCTCACAATGTTGGTCATTCAGATAGAAGCCATGGTTTTATGTAACCAGAACTTTTTCTATATTCTAGTAGTTGGACGTTACCCACTAGGCCCAAGTCATGTTCAAGGGGGAAGTGATTGCATCACAGCACAAATGCAAGGACGTGAGCATCACTGGAGCCATTTTTGAAGACTGCTATATCCATCTATTGTAAATGCATGGTAGCTCATGAATACCTCCCAGTCACAGATGGAAATACAAAAATCAAGAAAGCAGGTGCTTGGCTCTACTGAGAAATGATTGCTTTATTTGTATTAATTTTCATCTAACTATTTTTGTGTATTCTGACAACTTAAAGCACATTTCTATATTATTATAAGCTATTTATAAACATTATTTTTAAAAAAATTCATGCTACTTTAATACCTTACACTTAGTTTCCACGGAAAGCAAATCAGACACTTCCCATAAACAATCATTTATTTATTTTATATTCCATTATGCCCCCATTTCAGATTCCCCTGGGTCAAAAAACTATTTGCCTGTTTCTTCCTGTGCTGGGGATTTTGCCCAGAACTGTGTACATGACAGGCAAGTGCTCTGCCACTGAGCCACATCCTACTCCCCCTCTTCCAGCATTATTTTTAATTTTTGAAGGTTCAGAATTCAGTGGGTTTGTAGGACAAGGAAAACACCTGGTGTTGGTAGTGCATCAGTTGAACCCTAGCCTAGCCCCACTACAAGACTGGGGAAAATTCCAAAGGGGCCACTTGATGTTATTAATGTTGAGCCTTACTATGATGAAAGTTATATTTAAAAACATAACATACAGTTTTAGAGATGGTAATGTTAGTGCCTTTACTAAGCTTACTTCTGATCTTCAGCCTGATAGGTTTGAAAGGGTGAATATCTTCTCAATAAATAATGCCTTGATGTTGGGCATAGGGACCGAAAAGGTCATCCATGAATTTTATTGAGAAACCAAGTTGAGAAGAAAGATAGATGGCTAGGGACTGGAGAGCTACCTCAGCACTGGCTGCTCTTGCAGAGGACAGGGGTTGACTTCCCAGCACCCACATGGCAGCTCAGAGCATCTGGAACTCCAGTTCCAGGGGCTCCAATTCCTTCCTCTGAGTGAGCTCTGCAGATACCAGGCACACAAGTGGTACATATGTACACTTGCAGGCACAGCACTCGTATCCGTGAAATAAAACGAATAAATCCTTTAAAAATTAAAAAATATACAGCTAGATAGTAAAGGACAACAATTCATTCAAATATTTAATGTGATGGAAAAGGAGAAAGCCAGGGTGATGCTCAAGGTTGAGAGAGAGCTGAAGGAAGCCGTTCTGGGAATTTATCTCAATGAGCCCAAGGTCAATCATCAGCATACTACTATAAATTAATATGGAAAAGCAACCTATGTGAATAAGTTTAATACTATTTAGTGTTATTGTCCATATCTGAAAATAGTGTTGGTATTATTTAACTAATGTTTTCGGTAAGTCTAAAATGTTACTTAGTTCATAAGATTACCATAACAGTCTTGTCTATAGCAGATATCAAACATGGATTTATTTATTTTATCTTAGGTGTATGAGTGCTTTGCCTGTATGTGCATGCAGTGCCCAAGGGTCCTGAAGGAGGGATCTGATGCCTTGGACCTGGAGTCACAGAGGGTTGTGAGCTACAGTGTGGGTCCTTCACAAGAGCAGCCAGTGCTCTTAATTTCTGAGTCGCGTCTTCAGCACCTAAAATCAACTTTTACTCAGATGTAAAAAAAAGCGAAAGTATGCTATTTTTAGGAAAACGTATGAAACTAGAGGTCACAGTGTAAAGCAAAATAGGCCAGACTCAGAAATATAAATATTGCATGTTTCTTCTCTTGTGTGGAGCTTAGGCTAAAAATACATAGAAATAGAAAGGTCATTATTTAGGGTTTAGGAGAATAGTGGGAGTGAGGAACAAGGGAGAGAGAGTTAAAAGGAGACACATATTGTGTGGTTTCTTTCAGAAATCAAAATGTATGTATATGTAACATATATGTATATGTTAACAAGGGAGAGAGAGTTAAAAGGAGACACATATTGTGTGGTTTCTTTCAGAAATCAAAATGTATGTATATGTAACATATATGTATGTATACATATATGTATACACATATATGTATATGAGACATGAAAACAGAAGTGGGACTCTTTGGAGAGAGGGCCAAGGGGAGGAAGACCACACAAGTAACATAGAGGGATATGAGCAAGGTACAGCAATATATACATGAATGAAAATGAAATTTTCAGATTTTTACATGTCACATCCCTACCCAAAATGGTAAATGGCAGATTTTTGTGCCAGTTATTAAAACAACAGACAAATTATTTTGTATAGTAATTAAAATGGTAGCAAAAGGTTAAAGGGATAAAAACCATACTTTCAGAAATGATATTTGAAGTTTTTTTTATAATGCAATACAAATGGAAAGCCCTGTGATAAGTTATGTGAGCCACATTAATAAATCAGGATCTTTGAAAACCAGCCTTCTGTAAATGTATGTGGGAATTCCTATACCAATATCTCTCTTAATTAAACAATTTATGTGTGTGAATATTTACTTGCTTGTATTTATGTGTGATATGTATGTTTGATGCATGAAGAAGCCGGAGGAAGCATCAGATCCCTGGGAACTAGAGTCTGGGAACAGTCTGTAACTGTTGAAAACTGCCGTGTGAATGCTGAGAAATGGATCCAAGCCCTCCATGACAGCAGCCAGCATTCTTAACAGATGTCTCTCCAGCCCATATCTGTCTCATGGAAAATGAAATAAAAAGCAGGTGAAGTCGTTCATACTGGTAATTCCGGCATTTGTGAGGCCAAGGCAAGAGGATCTTGCAGCCTGAGCTAGGCAGTGAGACTGTCTTAAAGAAAAAAAAAACTATCAACAACAAAACCCCAACAACAGAAAAAGAATCGTGTGTGTGTATAAATTTAATATGAATTTTAACATTATTGTTCATACTTAAAAATGACTAGTGTTGGTGTCATTTAACTAGTATTTTATTTTTTACATAAAGTTAAATTCTTAGTTATAAAAATACTAACATTATTTAAACTTGCTATTTT
Organism: Ondatra zibethicus; assembly: GCA_004026605.1. NCBI lineage: Eukaryota > Metazoa > Chordata > Mammalia > Rodentia > Cricetidae > Ondatra > Ondatra zibethicus. Next base: position 104,690 of record PVIU01003123.1, on the reverse strand, counting down.
ATTGTGAAGACTCACAAAACATTAAGTAAATGTTAATGCATATTAATATTAATAAATACTAATTCTATATTATATTATAGATATTAATGTTAGTAGAATATTAACTTTGATCACATTTTTTTGCCATCGTGTAGGAAGTATTAAAGTCCTTTTGTCAGGATTAAAGGGAATATATGACCAGGTCATTGACTTTTCTGAAGTAGCATGGCATTTTTTGTTTCGTTTTTGGAGATAGGGTTTCTCTATGTAGCCTAAGCTGTACTGGAACTCACTCTGTAGACCAGACTGGCCTCAAACTCACAGAGATTTGCTTGCCTCTGTCTCCTGAGTGCTAGGATTAACGGTGTGCACCATCATGCCCTGTCAAGTAGCGTGGCTTAACTTTAGGCATTTACTCTAATATATCATGACTCTAAATGGGTGCCTTTGGGTAACAGACGTGCTGTATTGGGTATCTCATGCGCTTCAAGTCTCTCTATGCATTATCTCACTTTTACCTTTTATCAAATTTTTTTTTGATTTCTACATATCTTGGTTATAACCAAAATGTTCAGTAGAAGATAGGTGTTTTGGTACCACTTGTTTAAAAACCACAATAAAATTCATGCAACATGAACTTCTCCATTTTGGCCATTTCACAGTGCCCAGCTGTGGCATTTTGTCAATTCACAGTGTTTGTGATTGCCACTTCTTCAGGCTTGTGCTCATCTCCCCAGGAGAAACCCATCAAACAATGACCCTTTAGCCTCCCTTCTCCCTGCCCGCCATAGTCCCTAGTCAGATGTTTCTCCATATGGATTTGTCTGGATAGTCTCTGCCCATGGGAACATACAGTAGATGGCCCTTTGACTGGCTTCCTTTGCAGCACCCAGTTCTAAAGGGTTTTCCCTGTTGTGGTCCCTCCATCCCTTCTCACAGACGAACACTCTCATGGTGTGAATACAACACATTGTGTTTCTTTATCTCTTTGGTGTTTATTTAGTTCATGTCTGCTTCGTTGGAATAATGCTGCAAAGAAGATGGGTGCAAGAATACACAAATTCCCGTTGCCGATTATTTTGGATTTATGCTTAGGAATTCTAAGACCACGCAGTTATTCTGCTTTTGACTTTTTGAGTAATTTCCAGACAGTTCTCAACAGTGACTACATCATTTTACCTTCTCATTAGCAGTGTTTGAGGGTTTTATTTCTTCTACATAATCATATATGCACTCATACCCCAGTCCCTGTATCTTAGGTAGGGTTTTTATTGCTGTGAAGAGATACCACAGTCATGGCAATTCTTGCAAAGGAAACTTTTAATTGGGGTGGCTCACTTACAGGTTCAGTCCTTTATCATCAGGGCAGGAAGCTCGATAGTGTGCAGGCAGACGTGGTGCTGGAGCTGAGAGTGGTACATCTTGTAGATAACAGGAAGTCAACTGACTTCCACACCAAGGGAAACCTGAGCCAAAGAGACCTTGAAGTCTACCCTCACAGTGACACCTTCCTCCAACAAGGCCACCCCTCTAATAGTGCCACTCCCTTCGGGGGCCATTTTCTTGCAAACCACCACATCCTGCTTTTTGCTGGCTGGGAATTGAAACCAGGGCCTGGCAAAGGCTAGGTATCAGAGTTGGTTTTAATGTAAACTTGTCACAAATTCGAATCACTTGAGTAGGGAGCCATACCTGAAGAAGTGTCCTGATTGCCTGGACTGGTGTGGGAAGACCCACCCAGACTGTGGGCCACACCTCGCAGCAGCTGGGATGAAAAGAGTGTGGCAGAAAGAACTTCTTGCTTTGTTTGTGTGGCCTCCTCTTGCTGCTGCTGCGGTGGTCTTCAATAATATCGGAACCAGATTTCCAAGATCCCACTGTGTACTAGTGACCAGAAAACAACACAGAGACTTATTATCAATTATGAAAGTTCAGATGATAGCTTAGGCATGTTTCTAACCATCTCCTATAACTTAAATTAACCTATTTCTATTAATTTATGTGCTGCCACATGACTCATAGCTTGTGACCTTTTCTGCATGTCCTGCTTCCTCTGTCTCTGCTGGGAATTCCTGGCATCTCTGCCCTTCTTCTCAGTGTTCTTTCTGCCCAAAAATCCTGTTTAGTTATTGGCCATTTAGCTTTTTATTAAACCAATCAAAGTGACATATATTCACAAAGTGTAAAGGAATATTCTACAATATTTCCCTCTTTTTGTCTAAGTAAACAAGAAAGGTTTAACTCTAACATAACAAAACTATAAATAATAAGAACAATTATCTGGTAAGAATTACATTTACAATGTTCAGTCCATTTGTATTTGACATATTTGGAGATAATACTCCATTATTTATTTTTGTTGATGAGTCTAAAGCTCTGTACCTAATTTACTTTCTACCATAACTATGGAAAATTGTAACTATAACTTCCTAGTCTTCAACTCCATCAAAGACCCCAGAAGGACATACGACTACTTGAGTAAACAGAAAGTACAGAGTAAACAAGTTCCAAAGCTAAGAAGTGATAGAGACAGTTGGTTGCCTGGACAGTCACTTTTCAGGGTTGGAGAATCCATCTTCATCCTACAGGCCTATAATATTTGACAGACTTTTCTGTGAAGCAGGAAGTTTTGAAAGACTGTCCTACTATGTGTTGGCAAAGTTCAGCAGTCACTTTCTTTTGTGTCCTGTTTGTCAAGTTTGGACAGCATACTGTCAGCAGTCAAGGCAAGGGTAGTTTCTTGCTCAAATGACAAGCTTTTGCTACAAAGAAAGCAGACTCCATATGGACGTTCTTTGATGTCCATCCTTCTTTTATGAAGTAGATTGGTACTGCCAGGAGCAGATATGTCTCACTGTCATGAAAAGCCTTGCTATTTAAAACATTAAAATGCCATATTCTGTAAGTCTCTGAAGTGTTCAAAGATCACATATCTATCTATAATATATTTCTGTATGACCTTGAAAACATTCCTAACATGACTACAAGTTTGATTGTTATAAGATGACTATTAGCCTGTATTTTTTTATTATCCTAAATAGCTTTTAATGACTAAAACTTTACATTACATTTTTAAATGAGCTGTATAAGTATAATATCTTAAGAAATAGAAACATATAATACAGTATAACAAAAATAACCTTAAATTTGTATCACTATACAAAAAATATTTGATATTAGTTTTTTTTTAAGATTTATTTATTTATTTTGTTTTATAGTATTCTGTCTGCATGTATGCCTGCAGGCCAGAAGAGGGCACCAGATTTCTTTACAGATGGTTGTGAGCCACCATGTGGTTGCTGGGAATTGAACTCAGGACCTCTGGAAGAACAATTGGTGCTCTTAACCTCTGAGCCATCTCTCCAGCCCGGAGATTAGTTGTTGTTTAAAAGTAGACTCAACAATCTACCCTTTTATCCCATCATTTTTACATTATATTCTCATTTTTTCTTTCAGTAAGAGATCCTTAAATCTAATCACCTTTGTTCAGGAATTTTTGGCCATGACTAGGTGTTACGAATTAGGTCGGTACAATAAATAACCAGGCCAGCTCAAGAATAACAATTGTATTTTAATAGTTATAAGGGGAAACTCATGCTACAAGAGTGGGAGGTCTGACTTCCTATCTGTCCTCTCGCATGCACCTGGGTCCTCCCAATTTTTCTTCCTGGGCTCCAGGAAGCCACGCCTTAACTAGATGTGATTGGTTGACAGAGTTTCCCCATCATCTCCCCCTTTTGTCTAAACAAGATCAATCCAAACCCAATACAACTATATACAATAGGAACAGATACCAAATATAAAATTACAAACAATAAACAATATTAAGCAAGGAACACATAACAAAAGTTTTATTAAACATTTTATTTTAAGGAGTCTAAATATTGGAACAACTTGTAACCAACTCCCAAACAATGACAAACATCCATAATACACCAAATGACTAAAACCAACTCACATCCCACCTCTTGGGAATGTGGGCACTGTGATTTCTAGACTACTTCCTATTCTTTGGGGACACTGGCATCTTTGGGGGGCCCTGAAAAAAATTAGGATAATGGCCAAGTCCTGGTTAGAATAGTCTGTGAGGCTGGATCATCTCAGCCAGCAGCCTTGAAGCTGCTCTGGATGCAGAACTCTGAGGAAACTGCAGCAGAGGCAACTGAGAGGCTGGATCACCTGGGCCACCCATTTTCATTGGTGTCTGGTCCCCTTGCTCTGAAAACATAAACTTTCAAAGGTAACACACATATCTGCATTAGCACAAGTATGGATTGTGCACTATACACAAACCAGCCAGAGATAATCTTTTTTTATTGTTTTATGTTTGAGCAGGTAAAATATATGCCACCTGTCTTGTCATTCTTTTAGATTTATTTCTTTATGTCTGTAGTCAACATTTTCAGGGGGTCTCCTCCAATCAAACTTGATCCTCTTTAACCTTGAATGAATTTTTTTTCCTGTTTGGGGAAAAAAGCATAACCTTTTTCCAAACATAATATTTTTTTGACTTTCATTTTGAAGTTAAGACATTTAGAAAAATATATAGGTTGGTTTAATTTAGTAATTTCCATGATATGCTGTCTCTTAGCAGATATTGTTTGCTCATCAGCAATTAAAAAATTTAAAGTCAATACAACACCATAAAGGATCCAGACCCCCTGTGCATTTATCATCTCTATATGACTTATTTTTTTATATTACTGTCCTTCTCTCTTCAAAGACTTCACTTTATTATTTTTAAACTATCCATTCTTTTCTATTACCGTCTATATCCTTTTTCTTTTTTTTCTTAAGATTACACACATTTTCAAAGACATTGTATTGTGTTTAGAGTTTTTTTTTCCTGTTTGAATCTGCTTTGCTGCATATCTGTAGTCTTTTCTGTCTGCATGAGCAAAATCTTAAACCAATGTGCAGCTTAGCTCATGTTGTGCTAACTGGGTTCATGATGGCAGCTCAAGCCTGCAGGCAGGGGCCAGGAAATGCCTCTCTGTACCACGACCTGTGTGAGAGACTTTCGGACTGGAAACCATGTTTGGCTCCATTTTTGGGTGTTTGAAACTTTTTAAAAAGCTTCCTCAGATCTTAAATGGAAATATGTGCTCCATGTTAGGCACCATTTGTTGATGGATTTTTCTTTCGGCCGTCAGCTCACAAAAATCTACGCAGAGGCTTAATATTAATTATGAAAGCTCTGCTGATAACTTAGGCTTGTTTCTAACTAGCTCTTATAGCTTAAATTAACCCATTTCTGGTAATTTATGTGCTGCCCCATGGTTCATGGCTTGTTACCTTTCCTGCATGTCTTGCTTCCTCTATGCCTGCTGGTGACTTCTGGCATCTCTGTCCTTCTTCTTCCAATGTTCTCTCTGCCCTGAAAATTCTATTTAGCTATTGACTATTTAGTTTTTTATTAAACCAACCATAGAGACGTATATTCATTCAGTATATCGGAATATTCTATAACAGTAGATAAAGAGAAACATGTTAAAAGTTAAAAGAGCTAGTTAGAAATGAGCTAAGACCAAGCATTTACAACTAGTAAGTCTCTATGTCATGGTTTGGGAGCTGGCTGGTGGCCCCGAAGAAAAAGTCACCTACTTCACTTGTCATGCTTTTACTATTACTTCCTGAACTACTGGAGTCCCACTTGTACCTACATGGCTTTATTTGTGGGTCTCCTATTCTGTTGGTCTCTGCATCTGTTTTTATGTCAATATCATACTGCTTTTGTTCCTGTGGCTCTATGGTATAATTTGAAATTTAGTATTATGATGTCTCTCTAGCAATGCATATTTTTCCTTGGGGTTGTTTTGTTTACTTGGGGTCTTTGCACTTCCATGTTAATTTTAAGATTTGTTTCTAGTTTTGCAAAGAATATCAATGTGACATTGAATGGGATCATACTGAATCTGTAGATTGCTTTCAGTCATATGGATTTATTCACAATTTTCTATCTGTCCATGAACGTGGGTGGTACTTTCACTTTCTAATGTCTTCTTCAACTTTTTTCTTCAGTATTCTAAAGTTTTCATTGTAGAAGTATTTAAATTTTTGTTAGATGTTATTTATTATTTTGAGGTATATATGTATGTGTACATGCCATGGGACACACATGGAGCTCAGAGGACAAGTTATGGACTAGTCCTAAGCTGATGCATTTTTATTTCTGAGTATTTCATTTTGTTCCTTGAGATCTAATGTGAGCGTTTTCCTGGTTTCTTCCTTAGCATGCCTACTGCTGTATAAAACAGCAACTCATTTTTGCACATCAACTTTGTTCCCTTCTACGTTATTGAAAGCCATTACTAGACCTAGGCACTTTCAGATAGAATCTTTAGGGTTTTAGATAGATCACACTGTCTACAAATAGGAATAGCTTGTGTTCTTACTTTCTCATTTGTAGCCCTTTCCTTTCTTTCTCTTGCCTCATCAGTCTGGCAGAGAATTAAAGTCCTGGGTTGGTAAGAGTGGAGAGCGTGGACACCCTCATCTCATTTTAGAAGAAACACTTAGTTTTTTTCCTTGGTATTCTGTTGGCGATACAATTGTCGCATGTAAACTATCATATTGAGGTCTGGTCCTTCTATTCTTTCTTTTCTTGAATGTATGCATATGTGTATGCATGTTCGCATGTGTGTGCGTGAGAATGTACATGCCCATGTGTGCCCACATGTGTGGAGGCCTGAATTTGACATCCAGTGCCTTCTTATTTGCTCTCCATTTTATTTATTTTGGCAGGGTCTTTCACCAATCCCAGAGCTTTCCAGTATGACTAGTCTAGCTAGCTAGAGATGTTTGAAAGGCAGTTCTTGCCTTTTAGAAGGTAGATCAGCTAATAAAGAGTTACAATTTAACAAACGTTAAAGTGATTATTTGGTCAAAGTTATATACACTTTTAATTTAACTTTCTAAAAGATGAAGCTCTCATCTTTGTCCTTTCCCCTTGAAATTTCTCCTAGTTATCAAAACTACTCCTGCTTCAGGAACAGCTAATGGTGCTTTGTCCCAAATCTGTTGAACTGAAACCAACAGTCTGTCCAGTTTTAACTCTTGTGTATATGGCAATTGGATGAATTAGATAAAGACACTTTCAGGAGACTTCTGCTGAATGCTGCATCTCTAGGAATCTCTAAAAAGCAGTCTGTTACATAAATTATGTCCTTTTAAACCTCTGCTCTGTGTTCATTTACACAATTGATCATGGAAACTGCTTTAGAAATATGTCTTCCAGAAATGCCGCATATTTACAAAGCTTCCTTAATATCACTGTGAAATGGGAGCAACTTAGTGTTTATTTCCTACAAGCACCAACGAATCCCACTTCTCCCAACTGTAGTTCATCAACATTCCCATCAGATCACTGCAGTCCCCGTTTGGTGCATGAGTATGAAAAGCAGCAGACTGTTTTCCATGATCATAGATTTTAAATATTTACTTGCTTGTGCTGCATAATTTAGCACATTGGAGTTGGAAAGCAGTTTATATGGCAGCTGATTCCATGCCAGTGTTGGAGAATATAAGGTCCCTCTGTGGCTCCTATGTGGAATTGTAAAAACGAAAGGCATTCTCATTTCCTTTTCTAACCAATTAGTTTGTTTTACTATAAATCTGCAGAAAAATCTAATAATAATATATCATTATTCTGTATAGTTACCATTACAAATCCAAGCACTGATTCTAATGGCTTGTTAATATAGTATTCGAAAAAGTTAAAATACAGTCATTCTGGTAATACAAATTGATGGCTAATCTTGGTGGTCAATTTGACTACATCTGGAATTAATTCAGACTAACGCGGCTGGGCACTCTAGTAAGGAATTTTCTTAATCAGATTATTTGAAGCAGAAAGACCCACTGTACAACTGGATCACAATTTCTGGTGGCAGCCCAGATAAAAAGACACAGAAAAATGGAACCTGCTTCATGACCACTTGGCCCTACTTTCCCTGGCAAATTCATTTATCCTGTTGCTGCCAGTACTGAATCCACCCTCTTTGGGATACAAATGAAGACAGCCCTCCAAGAATATCCCAGGACTCCAGTGCTAGACTGGGGTTGTGGAGACCTTCAGCCTCCCGGATTTAGCAACCACTAGAGTCTTTGTCTTTCCAGCATGAGATTGCCATTGTTGGACTGCCCAGACTACATTCAGTCTAATAAATCCCCTTCCTGTATATATTCATTCTATCAGCTCTGTTCCTTTAGAGAACCCTCATAAACGTCCCTACAGAAGTTATAAAAGGCCTCGGGATAGCTTGTGAGATACATACACGCTACCTCCTCTAAGTCATCAGAAAGTGTTCTGCATTTCAAAATATGAAATAAACTATCCAAGTAGATAAGGGAGCAGATACTTTATTATCTATGCTAGTAAATCTTCCATTTGTTGTCTTGCCATACCCTCCAGTGATTATTTGACTGTCCCATGTGAATGGTGAATAAATCAATCTAATAACTCTAGGTTGCTGTTTTCATGAGAATAACATTAATTTTCCCAGTGTCATAGTACAGGTCTCTTATTCCAGCACTAGGGGGTTGAGAAAAGATCACAAGTTCTGGGCGAGCCTGGCCGAATTGCAAGAGTCTGTCTTAAAACCAAACATCACCGAATTATAATCGTGAAACACAGTTAAAAACAGAACATATTTTGTATGTTTTCCCTTCTTTTCTCTCGCGGTCCAGCTATCGGCTAGCAAAGACTGAGGTCTTTTCCTGCCTCCTAGTTTCTACTCTTATTTCTTATGCATTGCTCCAACAGCCTTGACAAGAATCCGAACGTGAAAACAATGCACACGTCCCTAGATGCTCCCACCAGGATGTAATCTGCACCTCAAACCACAATTTGCCTTGGTGTAGAGAGACTTAGTATTTTTATCCCAGAAGGTTTGGTCATAAGGACCCAGAGCTCTATGCATGCTGGATCTTGTAGTCCCGAGGCCGCAGACGCTCACGGTGCGTGGCAGCTGGTAGCTTAAATACAGTTAGTTACAGCTGCGGGGGACAGCTGTAAATCTTAACACGGGGCTGCCGCTCACAGATGCACGACTCTGAGCTGTGAGCTTGCAGCCCGGGCACTTAGAGCCTGGAACAAGGCTGCCCGCAGGATCGCGGCCTGCGGAGGCATCGGCGTCCAGTGCTACGGTGGCCGCACAGGGCCCTGCCCGGTACGTCCCGCGGTGCACACGCGCTGCTGGCCGTGGCTGCTGAAGCCGGAGCGTGCCCTGGTGTGGGAACTCCTCTGCAGCTGTACAGTTATCCAGTCCTGTGTCGCCGGAGGGTCGGCTTGAGTCTGGCGGAGTGGAGAAGGTTGGAGCTTGCTGTTTGTAGTCTCCGAATGGCCGGTTCTCCGGGGCCCTGCCCTTGGTGCAGACCCTGGCCAACTGTCTGGGTTTCTGGAGGGTGTCCGAGCTTCTTTCGATTCTTCTTTCTCTTGCGGGTCATCTCCCAGTTCCCTCTCGCTCTTTGAACTGTAAGCCTTCCACTAGCCAGCTGTTCCATCCTTCTTGACCAGACCAGGAGCTGTTTTATTCTCTAGCTACCCTATCCCATTGACCCTTCCTTATGCCACTGGTCTTAACTTCCTCAGTTGCTTTCCATTTAAAACAAAAAAGTGCGAGTGTGAAATGTTAGATCTCAATCTGTCCATCTATAGCTCCATTACCCCTTTGGGAGTGTTTGTAACTCCGGTCTGTACCACTCTCTGGCTGTACTAATAATGCTGACTTCACTAGTTTGGCGTTTCTCACTCTCACTTGAGGCTTTTTGAAGTTGGTAACTCAGTATACCAATCTTCTATGTGATGACTCGCTCAGCATGACTTTGCTTGAGTTTGTTTCTCAGGGTTTCTTTGTCTTACAGATATATATATATATATTTGTGATTGCGTTCCCACATGGAGTTCAGTGCTTCCTTGGAGTTAAGAATACGTTGCCTTATGGCTTTTTAATATTTGAATTACTTAGGTGGGGATTTTCTTCTGTTTGTTTACCGTTTCTGACCCGGCATTCCCGTGCGGTTTTGGATTGATTTTGTGTCACCTGACGTAAAGGAGTGCTCTTTCCTGCCAGCTGCTTGTAATTTATAGATTATGAGTCTTTGGAAGTACCCAAAGGGGTTGGAAAGACTTTTGAAATGTATAGTCTCTGTATTTTCTGAGTTTCAAATTATAAAGCCCAAACAGGGAAGAGTCCTAATTAGTCCAATGTCAGTAGCTAATTGACTGGTTCACCTGCCATAAGAATTTGAGAACTGAAGTTAAAAATTGGGCAATGCGAGGGATTGTATAATTTAGTAAAAAGAGGTTAGAGGCCACTTAATTGATGCTGTTTCTGTAAAATGGATGCATACATATTTTAAAAGAATTTTTTTTTTATTTCTTTGTGTGTTTTTCTACATGTGTCTGTTCACCATGTGTATACCTGGTGCCCCCTGAAGTCAGAAGAGGGTGTCAGAACCCTTGGAACTGGAGTTACAGATGGTTGTGAGCCACCATGTGGGTGCTGGGAATCCAACTGAGGTCCTCTACAAAAATAGCCAGTGCTCTTAACCAACTCATTTGTTGCACTGAGCCAACTCTCTAGCTTGGATGAAGAAGTACTGAAAACTGTTTGGAAGCTTTGCTTGTTCTTTGTAGTGTGATAGCTTTGGTCAACATTTTTGTATTGCTATGTGCTAGTGTTACCCAGATATTTTGTCTCTTGTTTTCTGGGAACCCTGCAATTTAAGTGACTTTTGCGGCTCCCCTTATAATTATTGTGTTACAGCGTTTCTGATAGTTTTCTTTCTGAAAAACAGTCTCACCATGCTGCCTGGGCTGGCTCCTCCATCTGTCCTCCCATCTCAGGGTTCAGAGTACTGGGTTTAGAGGCGTATGTCCAGGGTCATTCTTTAAGGGGTACAATCTGTAACTATCAGTAAAATTAAAACATACCCTTCCAGGTTGGGAGTATTCCTAATTAATCTGAAATGTTTTTGGCTATGTTTAAGACTATAAACGTATAATACTTTAGAATTGGTGCATGCCTATAATTCCAGTGCTCAGGGGGCTGATACAGGAGGAGTTCTATGAGTTTGAGGCCAGGCTAGGGTGCCTAAGTTTGTTCTAGGTCAGCTTGGGCCATACAGTGAGACTGTCTCAAAAAACATAACAAAACAAACAAAAAAATCCTAAACCACCCAACAAAAATATGCCCTCTTCAAACAAACAAAAACCAACATTTTTATTTTCAGAATTAATTATTCATGGAATGAAGTTACATAACTATATATATATATATATATATATATTTTTTTTTTTTTTTTCTGAGAGTTTTGAGTTTCAGGTTGACCTTTTCCTGAGATTTTAGTCATTTGCTGGATTCTTCCTGTTTAAAGAAATCATGACATTTGTTGATCAGAACTCCCTGCTTCCAGGACTCATCTCTGTACTATATAATTTCAAAACATCGTCTCCATATTATATGAACTCAGTGAGCAATTATTATTGATATTTTGCAAATGAAGACACTAACGCTCGGAGAGTTTAAGTCCAGTTCTTTTTGATGGTTCCTGATGCACTAAAGGGGCAAAGATTTGTTCCTTATCTTGGAATGCATAGAGTGTTAACTCAGTAAATATGTGCAAAGCAGCCATTTTATATCTGTCCATATCTATCTATTTTATATCTATGCATCTATATTTATCATCTATTTGTACTTCCATGTACCTATTTTCTATGCATTTATCGTCTGCCTATCACCTATCACCGCCGGATGTGATTTCCTCTGTGCCTTCTATGGTGTGAGGAAAGCACAAAGTGAACCACAGATTCCTGAAGCTGGACTGTGGAGGCTTGAGATTAGAAAGACATTCGTGGACGGTTCTGTGTGGCCAGTGTAGTGCACTTATCAGGTATAAGATGCCTGCATTTGAAGAAAAACTTTTGACTGAACCGATGGCTGCTTGGGACTGAAGCGACTGAGTTTCATAGATCCCTGATTGCTTTCAGAATGGAAGGGGTTTGAGAGCAGTTAGTGAAGGAACTGTTGGCAGGTATTTGCTGTTGATCTGTGGGGGTGGGCTCATTGCTTAGAGAGCGGCATGGCTAGATGTCAGGTTTGAAGGAAGCAGAGTAGATAGATGACTTATAGATACACCTGTTTGGTTTTTTTTTATCAAATCATAGGATTAAAAAACTCTCAAAATTCACCACTATCTTATGAGTCAGTTAAACAGGCCAATATTGTCAACTATATGATGTATTTCAGTTTCAGAGTTAAGTTGCAAAATTCTGTTACCAGAATTTATGTCATTAGGTACTCCTCATGTTGCCAGTTGAGTCTTATAACTACTTAATTTTTATTTTTAGGACTATTTATGAATCCATTTGTAATCTCTACCTAACATGTAACTTTCATTTGTTAACTAGGGATTCCTGTAGGTCACGCAGATAAAGTAGCAAGTGATGAAACACACAGATAAAGTTGCTGTGATGAAACACCATGACCAAAAGCGGTTTTGGAGGAAAGGGGTTTGCTTGGCTTACACATCTACATTGTAGCTCATCATTAAAGGAAGTCAGGGCAGGGACTCAAACAGGGCAGGAACCTAAAGGCAGGAACTGGTACAGATGCAGAGGGGTGCTGTTTCCTGGGTTGCTCATCATGACTTGCTCATCCTGCTGTCTTTTAAAACCCAGGACAACAGCCCAGGGATGGTACAGCCTGCAAAGGGCTGGGCCCTCGTCCCTTGATCTCTAATTAAGAAATGATCTACAGCTGGATTTTATGGAGGCTTTTTCTCAATTCAGATTCCCTCCTTTCAGATAACTCTAGCTTGTATCAAGTTGTCGTAAAACTAGCCAGCACAATGAGTAAAACAGTCTATCACAATAGACTTTTCTGTGTACTGGAGAAGGTATGCCAGGTAGTCAAATTTGAAGTCAGCTATGTCAAATGCTATTACAAAAAGACTTGATGCTCTTTTTTTCTGAGGAAGAAATATAGAGGGGAAGAGTGAAGCTAGGAGAGTGGTAGAACCCAACTTGTGGGGTGAGACTGTCTGGAGAAGGTGGTGGTTAAGGCAGAAGTGGATGGACGTGAGAGGCGAGAGAGAAGATATGACCACCCCAGGTAGTTATAGACAAAGGTCTTATACCTGGATGGGTTGTGTTGCATTCTTTGAGATAGAGAACATTTAAAGATCAGAGTTCCAGGGCTAAACATTTTATTAGTATTTTTATTGGGGTGATGCTAGTAAAGGTTAATTTTTGTTATTAATTATATATCATTAATTTATATATAATTTATATTAAAATATAAAATTTATATTTTTCTTGTGTGTCATTACTTTAATGTGTGTGTGTGTGTGTTTGTATTTAAGACAGTTGTCATTATGTAGTCAGTCCTGGAACTCACTGCGTAGACCAGAATGGCCTCAAACCCATAGAGATCCACCTGACTCTGCCTCTTGAGTTCATTATATTTGAATAATGGACTATCACTCAGATTCTTTCAGTGTTTTTTTATCCTTGAATGCAGAGGGGTGGAGCTGTAAGTGAGAGCATCTGAAAATGTGTTGGCATCTCTTCTGAGTCTACATGTGACCCATGAAAACCGTTCACAACACTATAACTGACTGTGGTGGTTTGAATGGAAATGCTCTCTCCCATAGGCTCATAGAAAGCGGCATTATTTGAAAGGAGTAGGACTTGTGGCATTTAGAGTAGTTGTGGCCTTGTTGGAGGAAGTGTGTCATTGGGGGTGGGCTTTGAGATTTAAAATGTTTAAGCCAGGACCAGTGTTTCCCTCTCTGCCTGTGGATCCAAATGTAGAACTCTCAGCTACCTTTCTCTCCAGCACCACGTCTGCCTGTGTGCTGCCATGCTTCCTACCATGATGGTAATGGACTAAACCTCTGAATGTAAGCCAGCCCTGATTAAATGTTTCCCTAATTAAGACACTGAGTGATACCTTATTAAATAACATTTTAGTTTTTTTTTTTTTTTTGCTTGAGATTTGGCAGTAAATAGGGCATCTGCTAAATTCTATCTTTGCTTACTTGGTTCATATATTAATAGAAATGTATACAGAGGAATAAGGCATTCGATTTTCCTTCAGCATTCCTCACTTGTGTAATTTTTGATGCGTACTGAGTCAGTACAATTAGTTTAGATGTCATATTTCATAGTGATGATAATGGCTTAGCGTCTATGACAAAGTAGCTGGACTCTGGAGCCAGGACATCTGAATTCAGGTTGTCTTATTACTTTCGGGAATACAGAGACACAGAGTTGTGCAAAGCAGCGTAGACCCTGAGAATGGGAGAGCTTACTGTATCCTTGTCATGAGGATCAGAGAGATAGCGTCCCTCCCTGGTGTGGAGTTCCCGTGACTGTAATTAGGAAGCCGACTCTGAGGTCATCTGACTTGGGTAACAGTGCTTTAGTTGTATTTCTTGATAGTTGTGTTTGGCTTTGGAGAAAACATCATCTAACTTAGCTTATTGTGGTCGTTGTGGTCCCAGGATGAGTTAGCACAGAGTTCTCAGGCGAGTCTGGGAGACTCCAGGTATATCAGAACACACACAGAGTTGGCTGTGATTACTTATCAGTTGTTAGAATTGTCACTTCTTTATTTAATCTTAGTGAACTTTAGAACGTTGCATTCCTGTTAGCCCTTATGGGTAGAGGAGGAAGTAGTTAAACTGCTCTGAGGTCAACCTTTTGAGTTGAGGTCAACCTGCTCTCAGGTCAGTTTCCACCTTTCCTTCCAGCCCAAACTTAGATCGCTAGCCCTCAACACTAGCCCTCATTTGAGCTTCTGTTGGTTACTGTGGATGCGCTCTCTGTATTTAAACGCACATAGACACCTTTTTCTTACTGAGCTAGTTGAAAGTAAGACGAAGCCATTGTGACACATCGCTGCTCCAAAGTTCTTCCTCATGCAGGTTCTAATCATTAGCTCGTTTTCCCACAACCATGCCACCATTAGTATACGGTAGTACTTTAACTTGCCTGTTTGCATTTGATAATTACTCCATGAGGTGATGCTTTGAAATCATGTGGCTGTTCTGTTTCCTGGCAGTTTTGTATGGTTTAGTAGCCATTCGCAGTTCTTGCCCGAGTGGGTCTTTGTGCTGCCGTTTGTCTCAGCAGTATTTCTGTTCTGTCAGTCCTTTTCATCCTCTTAAAGGAGACATTTCCCCATCCTGGTGTCAGCCTGTCTTTCCCTCACTGTCCTTTAGCTTGTAGTCTTCAGCCACAGCAGTCTGCCGAATTCTGGGATTGTAGTCATGGGATGCTACACTCTGTGTTCTTCCTTTTTATCCTCAGTACTATGTACCTAAGAATTCTTATTTTTTTGGCTGTGTGTTATAATATGCTACCATCACTCTCTTTTTAGAGTAACTTATTTTTAATTTTATGCGTGCGAGTGTTTTGCTTGCATGTCTGTCTTTGTGCCATGTGCATGCAGTGTCCTCCAGGGCCAGAAGAGAGTGTCAGGTCCTGTCACTGGAGTCACAGATGGTTGTGAGTCACCATGCGGGTAGTGGGAATCCAGCCTGGTCCTCTGGAAGAGCAGTCAGTGCTCTTAAACAATGAGCCGTCTCTCTAGCCCCATCTTCCTTTTGTTTTGTGTTCTTTTGATCATAAATTATCTCAGATCTGGTCAGTGGTGATCACTCATCTGGTTCCTGGTTCCCATGGGTATTTTCCATCAGTTGTTGAGCATTTTCCTGCACATCCATGCTGTAAGACGCTCTGTGCTCATCTGGTACAGTGTCTGCTGGAGATCTGAACCAGCCATTTAACTGTAAAGCCTGGTTTGTGAGATTATGCTTAGAAACCAAGATCTAGGCATTGAATTTGCTACTGGTTATTTTTGTTTCTAAACATTTTAAGTAGGTCCTATCCAGCCACCCATGTGTGCTTTTAAGAAAAGAAACCATGCCATAGAATACCTTCTGTTCAAGTTCAGCATTGAACAGAACTTCAGCACTTCTCCAATTCATCTCTTTCTCTAATTTTTTTAACCATAGGGAGAATTGAGGTTCTCAACCATATCAACATATCTACTTACCCCTTCTATCCTATAACACACACAAGCTTTTAAGATTACTAGTTCATAATTGTGCCCAACAACAAATCTACCAGATAAAAATTACTTGGTCTTAGACTATATTTCACTAAAGGTATTGTATTCAAAGTTATTTGAAATACTTTTTTTCCCGTGTGGTTATGTTATCAATTAAGTAAAATGCTTTTTAATAGAGTATAAAATCAGTCATCCGTAAAAACTACTATAGTAGACATGATAATATAAACCTTACTATAGTGTGTAGTAGTTATAGAGAACTCAGGGGCTTATGTCTACTGAAGAATGTGTAGTTTACAGGTTTTTTCTTTTTAACCTTCGTAAGGGTTAAAGATTGTGGGTATATTTTCCAATTGCTGTAATATTATTTAAAATTAAGAATAACTAAAAAAAAAACAAAACAAAACCTAAAAAAACCCAATTTCTTTTTGTAAGTCAGAGTGATTGTGTTTGTGATTGTTGTAAACAATGCTCTTCTTTGGGGTGATGACCTAACTTAGGCATTACTCTTTCAACAATAGATACAATTGTTGAGAACACTAACGAGTTTCTGAGTGTTCTCTTTAGTGTTTCCCGACATTATGTTCAGAATAGAAAGATGCATTTGTATGTCCTTGGTCTTTGTGTCTGAACAGCACAGTTGTAACTGTGTTTGCCTTGTAATACCATTTGTGTGTAACGCTCTCACCGGGAAGGGGAACTAATTTTCGCCCGTCACACTTTGCATCTGTGTTGTGATACATGACTGTTCAGTGGTGTGCTGTTAGCATATAAGGTAGACGAAGGCAGGGACTGAGTTTCATGGCTTGCTTTAGCTCTCTTATGCCTTGGAGAACAAGCATGATATTTTGTGGAGGTTGAACGGAAGTTCTCATACTTGCTAGGCTTTATGAATGAAACCATCTCCCTAGCCCTTCCTATACCATCTTTTCAAGGAAATGTAGTTGTTAAACATGAGCACATGCCCTGAAGTTAACATGGATTCTTCAGAACAGTTCCCCAGAGAATGAACAGTTTAAAATATGATTAAGCTTTTACAGTTCTAACTGTACTTTGGGCTTATCACAGTAACTGACACCCTTGTTCTGGAAGTGTCCAGCTAGAGGCTAAGGAAGTGTGGTTGGCAAGAGTGTTGCAAAAGAGGTCTCATTCCTGTGGGTTAAGGCTGGGCTCTTGATTAGGGTAATGGTTTGTGATGGGTGTGTATGAACCAGAACGCAGATTGTGGTTTTTGCAATTTGAATGCCATCTATTTAAAACCCTTTTTACTTCCACATTTTCTTCTACAACTCTTCTCTACCAAGCATTGTTGGTTAAGAGAAATCACTGATGGATTGGAGTGTATCATACAGGACCAGTGATCAAGATCTACTTATGATTTTAATGCAGCCTAGTTAATAGATGTTCTGTAATCCCTTTTCAGTCTGGAGATTCAAGTAAGCTTCAGTTCTTACAATGTTAATTTTTATGTATAGAATCAATATTTAACAACTTGGTACATTTCACTTAAAAGTTTGAAATCTCTAAATATTTGTGGTTGACTCGAATTGATCAGAAGCTACTGAGAGCCTGACATAACATTTGTTTATCAAAATGTAGCAAATATTATATATATATATATGAGATAAAATCAAGACAATACAGATGCTATCTAGATAGTCCAGATATTAACTCCTTTAAAAGTTTTTATTTTTATTTTATGTGTATATGTGTGTTTGCTTGTTTGTATGTGCACCACATGCATGTGCCTATAGAAGCCAGGAGAGGGTGTTGGATCCTCTGGAACTTGAGTGACATGTGGCTGTGCGCTTCCCAGTATGGGTGCTGGGAGCTAAACTTGGGTCCTCTGCAAGAGCATCAAGTACTCTTAATCACTGAGCCATCACTTCAGCCTCCTCAATAGTAATTCTTAGAACAATCGTCAAGTAAGCCATGAGGGTCATTTAACCCTTGGGTCACATGAAGGGTGGTTATGGTGATGATTTACACAGCCTGTGAGATGTAATGTACCATGCAACACAGATGTGCACTTGGGTCACAAGACAGGTATGAGGGAAATGTGTGTCTGCTCAGTACTTAGACTCCTCTCTAGCTTTTGGTTTTAAGACAGTGTTTGAGTGTTCCATTTCATTTAGGTCATCATTATGAAATAACTGTGTATCAACATACTGTTTTTAAGTGGCGAATGTGACCCCGAGGAGCCTTCAAAATGTTTAGATGCATTCTTCAGGCAAAACTATTATACCATTCCTTTTGCTATTGGTCCTCCATTGTATTCTAGCCTTGTCTGAGAATCCATGTCCTCCCTGCTTCTGTCGCTGTTTGTGTTGGAATTGTTTTTCTTTGTCTTAGTGCCATCAGCTTGACCATGTCTCTAAGAGGAGACAGCCAGTGTAACTCTTGGCACCCAAGTGTGCTGGATTCCTGGATGGCATTTAAGGAGGATTTGCATTTTCTAGAGTATAAGTTTAGTGCATGAAAATAAATGAGTGGCAGGAGGAGGAGGGAGCAGAAGGGAGTACAACGCATAAATATAGAACTGAGATGGAGAGATATTAGAAAGCATTGATGGTAGCTGATAAGGGACTGATATTTATTAACAAAAATATAGGCATGTAGGGACTAAAGAAATGGTGCAGGAGTTAAAAGTATGTACTGCTTTTTCAGAGGACTCATGTTCGGTTCCCACCACCTGCACTGGAGAGCTTACGGTTGCCTGAAACTCCAGCTGCAGGAGGATCCGATGCCTCTGGCCTCCACAGGCTCTCCCACTGCACATATGTGTGTGCACATTCCCCCGTCCCCTGTAGAATAATTAAAATAATAAGAACATCTTTAAATGCAAGCATACAAAGGGTGATAATGAATGAAAAACTTAGAGTAGACTCTACTATTCATTTTATTTAATGGCGTAGTGAAAAGCGTGTAAAATTCAAACTGAGAGCTGGTGAGGTGGAAGTCTGATCGGAGTGTGATCCCAGAACCCACAGAGAACTGACCCCGAAAGTCGTCCTGGGGCCTCCCCCTCCACACTTGCTCTATAACACGAGTGCATCCCCTTACCTCTCCCTCTCTCCTTTCCTTGTCTCCTTCTCCTCCCCCACAATATTAATAAGTAAAATTTAAGAATTCTGAAGCAACTTTTATATTTCATTTTGTTACAGAATACCAGTTGAGGAAGGAGTCCAGGCATATGCATTTGTACACCGTGACCAAGATCTGTTTTGTATTGTTATTCCCTATGGTTCTGTCTGCAGCTTTCAGGCTTTAAATCCTCAGTGGATAAAATGTTCCATCTATTGCTGGATGGGAGAGTCTGAATACCTTCACCTGGTCTTCAAGGACCTTGACTTGAATAATCCTTTTACTTATTAGTTTGTAATTTATAACTATCCTAATTTGTAGTTACGGACAGAAAGATTACTCTGAAAAAGACCATTTTCCAGAAGAACTCTGCTTAGTCATCACTCTGCTTTGCACATCATTAACAGTAATGTTTAAGAGTGAACTTCATCTCGCTCGCCCCCTTAATCTGTATTCATTGAAGTACAGCTGGAGTTCTCTCCTTTTTCATGTGATTATCCTCTAATTGAAAATGGAATTGTCACCGAGCGTGGGGGCATCTTTCATCCCAGTACTGGGAAGCAGGGGCAGGTAGATCTCTATGAGTTTAAGGATAGCCTGGCTACATAGAGGCTCTATTTCAAAACAAACAAACAACCAAACAGACACCCCTAAAAAACAACAAAAGGATCTGTCAGAATGTAAATAGTGAGCAGATATGTGGAGAGGATAGTTAGATCAATTGTAGTAGGTATTAAAGATACCTATTTGAAAAAGGATTTACTGATGACCATACCATTTTAAACTAAAAAACAAACAAACAAAAAACAAAAAAGAGAGAAAGAAGTAAACCATGGATGCCTTCTAGGAAGAAATCTGGTAGTCGATAGGTTTGTTATGCTGTTGTTTTTCCATGCTGAATTTGCATAAAATCAAAATCAGTCTGATCACGGGCCAGTCAGGCCAGGTGGTTTAGGTTCTAAGGGAATTGATATACACTGGAAAATGGCTGTTACCTAGACCTTCTAGGCTAATGAAATGATTTTCCTCTTCTTTTTTTTAAATATTTATTTATTTATTTATTATGTATACAATGTTCTGTCTGTGTGTATGTCTGCAGGCCAGAAGAGGGCACCAGACGTCATTACAGATGGTTGTGGGCCACCATGTGGTTGCTGGGAATTGAACTCAGGACCTTTGGAAGAGCAGGCAATGTTCTTAACCGCTGAGCCATCTCTCCAGCCCCTGATTTTCCTCTTCTTTAAATCAAGGTTTGCTGAGTAGTCCAGTGCAGCAGGTTTTCTCAGATGACCAGGCCCAAATCATGGCATGGAGACTTCTTACTGGTTATGAATGCTCAGCCTTAGCTTAGGCTTGTCCCACTAACTTCTATAAATTAGTTTTGACCTGTTTCTCTTCATCTGTGTTCTACCTTGGGGCTTTTTACCTTTCTTTCCTTCTGTCCGTCCTACTGCCCTGCTTACTCTGCATCTATTTGTCTGGCGGCTGCCTGGCTGGCTGGTCCCCGGGCGTCTCCCTTTCTTTCTCCCCCGTTTTTGCTAGAGCCTAAATTCCTCCTCCTACTTATTCTCTCTGCCTGCCAGCCCCACCTATCCCTCTACTGCCTAGCTATTGGCTGTTTAGCTTTTTATTAGACCAATCAGGTACCTTAGACAGGCAAGGTAAAAACAGCAACATATCTTTACATAGTTAAACCAATATTCCACACCATGGTTATTATGACTAAAACTGGTATGAACTCAGTTGAGCAAGTGTCCTTGTGGTATGATTGAGCATCTATTGTGGATGTGCCCAAGAGTGGTTATAGCTGGGTTTTGAAGTAGATCAATTCCCAATTTCCTGAGAAACCAGGTCAGGCTCTTTTTAAAGTAATTGTCTACCTGATAATGATCTTGAGTTCTGTCCATCCTGAAGGTAGGGATGGGTGAGACAGTATGGGTCCAGAAGTGGTGTGATCATGGCTAACCCCAGTTCTTTGCCTAAATCAGCTACCTAGCCACCTGTGACTGGAGTAAGCTGGGGACAAGTTTGGTAAAGTAGCCGTTTGTCCCTGATACCAGTAGGAAGACTGAGCAAATGAGAACTGTTAAATCAAGTGGGATAGCTGCTTTCCATTGCATCCCCAGTAGGAACCCTCTCACCTGGAAACCCCTGTCCACAGTCGTGTGGTCACAGCCTTTCCATACTGCTGCTTGACCTTCCTCACAGTGGCTCCACTTTAAACTACAGCAGCCCAGCTGCTGGGACGATTCTGTTCCCCAGACAATGGCTCTGTTGCTGCACTAAAGGTAGCTTTAATTAATTCCTTATCATTCTAATAAAGCTCAAGATTCAAAGGCTAGGGTAAAAAAACCTAGGAGCTCGGAGAGTTAGAGCAGGAATCTAGGCTCTAGAGAGAATGTGGGAGAAAGAGAAGGAGCTGCCTGGGGCCAGTCAGCGGGGACACAGAGGAAGCAGGAGAGTAGGACACGCGGAATGAAAGGAAGGTAAAAAGCCTGAGGCAAAATGTAGATGAAGAGAAACAGGTTAATGTAGGTTATAAGAGCTAGTGGGACAAACATAAGATAAAGCCGAGCATTTATAACTAACAGTAAGTCTCTGTGTCATGATCTGGGCACTGAGGGTCTGAGATAGCCTGCTGCATTTGGTACCCAATGCGGGGTACCATTTGCATTTGGAATTTTTATTTGGGAGCTGGTTGGCTGCCCAAAGAGAGACAGTTGGCTAGCCTCTGTCTACTCGCCCAGGTGGCCCTTTCTGTCTCAACCTCCAGAGAGGAAGAAGCTATAGCTGCATGTAACTTGCCTTGAAGCTCACACAAATTTGCTGTAATTAATTAACTTTTAAAACCCTGGCTAGGCAAGGTGGCACAGGCCTGTCTTCCCAGTACTCAGGAGGTCGAAGAAGGAGGGTGGCAAGTTTCTGGCTAGTCTAGGTTCCGTATTGTGACTGTCTTGAAGCAAATAAGACCTATGGATGTTTCCAGAAAGAGAAATGGAAATAGTGAGGGGAGTTCAGAATTATAGTGAGACAAATACTCAGTGCTTCTCTTTTAAAATTATATAATACATATTATGTAACATATAAACATGATATATTTATATATTGTTATTTTGTGTGTGCGTGTGTGTGTGTGTATGAGATGTATGTATTGAGAGATCAGGTGTGTGTGTGTGTTTCTGTGTCTGTGTGTCTGTGTGTGAGAGAGAGAGAAAGAGGGGGGTATGTTTTGAGAGTGCGTGTGTGTGTGTGTGTGTGTGTGTGTGTGTGTGTGTGTGTGTGTGCTGTGACTTATTTGTAGAGGTCAGAAGAAAACTTTGGGAAGTTGGCCATGGGGCTTGGGGATCAAACTCAGGTCTGCAGGTTTGCCCAGCAAGCGTTTGTACTCAGCTGTCTCACTGGCCTCGCCCACCCTTATTTTAAGGTGAAACTAAGTTAGTGAATTAACAAAAGAGATCTTTGTATAATTTTCTTTAGTCAAAGCTGTCTTGGGAGTTTAATTAAGGAGGTGGTGTCTACATGACTAAGTAGCTAAATCCGACTGACTGTCTAGAAACTTGGTAGTGTCTTCGCTGTAAAGCTGTAAAGCTGGATTTCATTGTCTCCATCTGTGTGAGTGCCTGGTGATGGAATCTCTAGAAGGGAACCACTGCTGTGATCCCAGGTAAACCAGAATGAAAGCTGCCTAAATGAGAGAGAGAGAGACAGAGACAGATTGACAAAGAGAGAGAGAGAGAGAACGAGAGAGAGGCCTTCCCAGAGACAGGGCTATTAAACTTTTTGTTTTTGTTTAAGATTTATTTATTTTTATTTATGTGTATGAGTCTCTTGCCTGCGTGTATAGAAGGTACCATGTGGAGGCCAGGAGATGGTGTTAGATCCCCTGGAACCGGAGTTACAGACAGTTGTGAGCTACACCATTGTGGGTGTTGGGAATTGCTCAATAAGAACAGACAGTGCTCTTAACTGCTGAGCCAGCTCTGCAACTCCTGACTGGACTATTTTAAGAAAAATAATCAAATAAAATGCTGAGAAAGAAAAAAAGAGTAGCTGTCAAGTTTTGTACTTCATAAGAGGGGATTAGGAGAATGTTTTTGGAGGTGACAGACACATTTATTACCTTGATTTTGGTCTCATGAAACTATTACATATGTGCATATTTTGGTGTATAAGAAAACAACAGAAAAATAGTCATGATCTCAGGTCACACAAGGGCCGACCCATGGATAGGTACACTCTGCAGATCAGGGACCGGGCCTGCTGGAATGGCAGAGGTGGACCTTTGAGGCCAAGTGACACAGAGGGGTTAGATTTAGATATTGGGACTTTTGTCACATATGAAAACAAATTATTTGTTCAGTTAGTCTTAGCAGGAGCGTATTAAGAAGCAAGCACATTTAAATATTTTTACTTTAAAAATGATCTGTGTTTAACTATAATTTTTTCTTATGTTGTGACCATATTCTATTTTATTTGGGAAGACAAAGTTATTTCTAATGGTATGAAATACAATTTTTTTGAGGGGAGTTTTGAGACAGGGTTTTTTGTGTAGCTTTGGAGCCTGTCCTGGAACTCTGTAAACCAGGCTGGCCTCAAACTCACAGAGATCCACCTGCCCCCCATCCCCTAGTGCCAGGATTAAAGGCGTGCACCACCACTACCTGACTTTTTTTTCTTCTTTTGTGTGTGTGTGATGCAAGATTTAAAAAGTGCTAGTGCAGACTTAAGAACAATTAATGAGAAGACAATGAAGGTCTTTTTTTTTCCATTCAAAAATTTACAATCCCCTTCTCCCATTCCCCTCCCGCTCCCCCACTAACCCTCTCTGTCCTTAAGAGAGGGCAGGGTACCCTGCCCTGTGGGAAGTCCAAGGCCCTCCCCCCTCCATCCTGGCCTAGGAAGGTGTGCATCCAAATAGACTAGGGTCCCAAAAAGCCATTACATGCAGAAGAGATAGGTCCCAGTGCCATTATCGATGGCTTCTCAGTTCGCCCCCATTGGCAGCCACATTCAGAGAGTTGGGTTTGATCACATGCTCGTTCAGTCCCAGTCCAGCTGGATTTGGTGAGCTCCCATTAGATCAGGCACACTGTCTCAGTGGGTGGACCAGCCCCTCGCGGTCCTGACTTCCTTGCTCATCTTCTCCCTCCTTCTGCTCTTCAACTGGACCTTGGGAGCTCAGTCCATTGCTCTAATGTGGATGTGGGTCTCTGTCTCTATCTCCATCCATCAGACGAAATTTCTATGGTGATATTCAAGATATTCATCAGTGTGACTATGGGACAAGGCCAGGTCAGGCACCCTCTCCTCTCCTGCCCAAGGACCTATCTGGGGACATCCCCATGGACACCTGGGATCCCCTCTAGAGCCAAGTCTCTTGCCAACCCTAAAATGGCTCCCTTAATATAGATATCTTCTTCCCTGCTCCTATATCTGCTCTACCTCCATCTCCACCTTCCCATTCCCCCAAGCTCTCCCCAGTCCTTCCCTTCTCCCTTCTCCTTTCCCCTCTCCCCTTCCCCCACTCCCACCCTTATCCCCGCCCCCATGCTCCCAACTTTTGCCCGGCAATCTTGTTTGCTTCCAATTTCCAGGAGGATCTATATGTGTTTTTCTTTGGGTTCACCTTGCTATTTGGCTTCTCTAGGCTTGTCCTTTGTTTATGGCTAGAGTCTACTAATGAGTGAGTACATATCATATTCATCTTTTTGGGTCTGAGTTATCTCACTCAGGATAGTGTTTTCTATTTCCATCCATTTGCATGCAAAATTCAAGATGTCATTTTTTTTTTTTTTTTTTACCACTGAGTAGTACTCTAATGTGTATATATTCCACACTTTCTTTATCCATTCTTCCATTGAGGGGCATCTAGGTTGTTTCCAGGTTCTGGCTATTACAAATAATGCTGCTATGAACATAGTTGAACAAATGCTTTTGTAGTATGATTGGGCATCTCTTGGGTATATTCCCAAGAGTGGTATTGCTGGATCCTGAGGTAGGTTGGTTCCCATTTTCCTGAGAAACCACCACACTGATTTCCAAAGTGGTTGCACAAGTTTGCATTCCCACCAGCAATGGATGAGTGTTCCCGTTACTCCACATCCTCTCCAGCATAGGCTATCATTGGTGTTTTTGATTTTAGCCATTCTAACAGGTATAAGATGGTATCTCAAAGTTGTTTTGATTTGCATTTCCCTGATCGCTAAGGAAGTGATCTTCCTTAGATCATGACCTTAAGTATCTTTTGGCCATTTGAACTTCTGTTGAGAATTCTCTGTTCAGATCATTACCCCATTTTTTAATTGGGTTATTTAGAATTTTAATGTCTAGTTTCTTGAGTTCTTCATATATTTTGGAGATCAGACCTTTGTCTGATGTGGGGTCGGTGAAGATCTCCCATTCAGTAGGATGCCTTTTTGTCTTAATGACTGTGTCCTTTGCTTTACAGAATCTTCTCAGTTTCAGGAGGTCCCATTTATTCATTGTTGCTCTTATTGTTTGTGCCACTGGGGTTATACATAGGAAGTGGTCTCCTGTGCCCATGTATTGCAGGCACTTCCCACTTTCTCTTCTATCAGGTTCAGTGTGGTCAGATTTATATTGAGGTCTTTAATCCATTTGAACTTGATTTTTTTTGTTTTTTTTTTTGTTTTTTTTTTGAACTTGATTTTTGTGCATGGTGATAGATAAAGATCTATATTCATTCTCCTACAGGTTGACATCCAGTTATGCCAGCACCATTTGTTAAAGATGCTTTCTTTCTTCCATTGTATAATTTTAGCTTCTTTGTCAAATATGAGGTGTTCGTAGGTTTGTGAATTAATATCCAGATCTTTGATTCAATTCCATTGGTTAACGTCTCTGTTTTTATGCCAATACCAAGCTGTTTTCATTACTGTAGCTCTGTAATAGAGTTTGAAGTCAGGGATGATAATGCCTCCGGAAGTTCCTTTATTGTATAGGATTGTTTTGGCTATCCTGGGCTTTTTGTATTTCCATATGAAAAGGGGGATATAACAACAGACACTGAGGAAATTCAGAGAATCATTAGGTCTTACTACAAAAGCCTGTATGCCACAAAATTGGAAAATGTAAAAGAAATGGACAGTTGTTTAGATAAATACCATATACCGAAATTAAATCAAGACCAGGTGAACAATTTAAATAGACCTATAAGTCATGAGGAAATAGAAGCTGTCATAAAAAACCTCCCAACCAAAAAAAGCCCAGAATCAGATGGTTTTAATGTAGAATTTTACCAGAACTTCCAAGAAGAGCTAATACCTATACTCCTCAATGTGTTTCACATAATAGAAACAGAAGGGTCATTGCCAAACTCTTTTTATGAAGCTACAGTTACCCTGATACCAAAACCACACAAAGATGCAACCAAGAAAGAGAATTACAGACCAATCTCACTCATGAACATCAATGCAAAAATTCTCAATAAAATACAGGCAAACTGAATCCAAGAACACATCAAAAAAATCATCCATTATGATCAAGTAGGCTTCATCCCAGAGATGCAGGGCTGGTTCAACATACGAAAATCTATCAATGTAATCCATCATATAAATAAACTGAAAGAAAAAAAACATATGATCTTTTCATAGATGCTGAAAAAGCATTTGACAAAATTCAACACCCCTTTATGATAAAGGTCTTGGAGAGATTAGGGATACAAGGATCATATCTAAATATAATAAAAGCAATATACAGCAAGCCAACACCTAACATCAAATTAAATGGAGAGAAACTCAAAGCGATTCCACTAAAATCAGGAATAAGACAAGGTTGTCCACTCTCTCCATATCTCTTCAATATAGTGCTTGAAGTTCTAGCAATAGCTATAAGGCAACATAAGGAGATCAAGGGTTTCGAATTGGAAAGGAAGAAGTCAAACTTTCGTTATTTGCAGGTGATATGATAGTGTACATAAGTGACCCCCAAAACTCTACCAAAGAACTCCTACAGCTGATAAATAACTTCAGTGATGTGGCAGGATACAAGATCAACTCAAAAAAAAAAATCAGTAGCCCTCCTATACACAAAGGATAAAGAAGCAGAGAGGGAAATTAGAGAAACATCACCTTTCACGATAGCCACAAATAGCATAAAGTATCTTGGGGTAACCCTAACCAAGGAAGTGAAAGATCTATTTGACAAGAACTTTAAGGCCTTGAAGAAAGAAATTGAAGAGGATACCAGAAAATGGAAGGATCTCCCATGCTCCTGGATTGGTAGGATTAACATAGTAAAAATGGCAATTCTACCAAAGGCAATCTATAGATTCAATGCAATCCCATCAAAATCCCAACAAAATTCTTCATAGACCTTGAGAGATCAATGAAGGTCCTTAAGTACAAAATGCTAGCTATGGGTCAGCTTCTGCTACTCTGTTTCTTCCCTGGTTCTTCCAAGGAAAACGTGGGAAATTGTCAGCAGGGTGACTGTTAAATACACTTCTGAGCAAAGCACAACCTTCATGTACATAGTGTTTAGGTTTGATTGTTCTTGATTTTATTTGAAACCCAGATTCTCCCCAATCCATTATTACTATTTTCAGTTTTCTTTTTCTTTTTTTTTTTTTGAGACAGGGCCTATGTAAGTCCTAGTTATCCTAGACATCACTATGTTGACCAAGCTGGCTTTGAACTCATGGAGATCTGCCTGCGTCTGCCTCCTATGTGCCATCATGCTATCCCATGCAGCTCATGTAGTTTTGTTATCACAATTTTACAAAGTAGTAGTATACTCCAGGCCCCGTTTGAGTGCAGGAAACCGTGGCTGGCCACATCTCCTTGACAACAGACTCTTGCACACTATGTGCACACTATGTGCTCCAGCCTAGGCCCCGATCGTGGAATGTGTGGACGTGTCTCCAGAGGTTTTTTTCACACCTTGCCTTTGTCTGTTTGAAGCTGAAGATTTTGTAATGTTACTGCCAGGCTCATGGTTTTCAGTTTCAAAGATGACCGATTCATTTTCCCAGGTTTCAAAGTCAACAAGGTGCTGGCTGTGTATGTGCGTGTGTGCGTGCGTGTGTGAAGCCACAGGGAAACTTTCAGAAGTTATTTTTATTCATCAACCATGGGGATTCTGGGAATCCAAGTCAGGTTGTCAGGCTTGTAGCAAACACCTTTTACCTGCGGAGCCTCCTCACTGGCCCTAATTTTGTGTTTTAAGAGACTTAGCTGAAGGTTTCATCTTGTGCCTGTAATCCCAGACGAAGCTGAAACAAGAGGATTATGAGTTTTAAGAAGTCATATGGGTATCAATTTTTTTTTCTGAGACAGGGTTTCTCTGTGTAACAGCTCTGGTTGTCCTGAAACTTGCTTTGTAGATCAGACTGGCCTCAGACTTACAGAGATCCTTCTGCCTCTGCCTCCTGAGTGCTGGAATTAAAGGCATGTGCCACCACTGCCTGGCTAGGTATCAATAATTTAAGTAATAAAAATAAATTGCTAAGGTAGAAGTTTATTTCTTAGAGATTTCCAAGTAAAGTATTATTGACATGTTATGTTGCTGACCTCCACCATTGGAATAAATGATGAGAACTGTTTTTCTTTCTGAGAAGTTGTAGCAGCCTTTCCCAGTCTCTCCTCCAGACGCTGTTAGAATTAAACTAACCAAACCCCACGGAATTGTGGTCTTCAGACCTGTGCACCCCACTCCTTTAACCCTTTACCTTCACTGCAGAGTCACACTCTGGGAGTTCTTGTTCTGTTAACACATTCACTTTTAAAATGTTTCCTTCTACCCTAGAGCTGTGATGTGTAGTTAGTAGCTTGTATTTACTATAAATAGAATATATACTATAAATAGAATGTCAATGGCCATTCTGAAGACAGCCAATGTTTTTGTAAGGTGTCCAATGAGCATGTCTAAATGTTCTTGCAAGCATTAAAGCTGGGCTATGCTTTTCAGGTACTTTGTTATATTCAGTTATGAGCTATTGAGGATTATTATTTAGTTATGTGATAATTTTGTTTCATATAGTTTATATTATATGCTTTATATAGTTAAATTGTAGACTATCATATATAGAAAAGCTTTGTAAATGAAAAAAATATCTTTCTTTCTTTTCCTTTTTTTAAAGACAAGGCTATTGTAGCTCAGACTAGCCTCAGATTTGAACTCACTGTGCAGCTAAAGATGAAGTTGAAGTTCTGATCCTCTTGCCTCTTCCTCCAGAATGCTAGGGTTACAGACATGGGTCACAGTGTCTAGTTTATGTAGTGCCTGGAATTGTACCCAGGGCTTTGTGCCTGCTAGGCAAACACTCTACCAACTGAGCCTACAGCCTCAGCTTGTTTTGCTTATTTTCAGTTTAAATGACATATAATAATTTAAGTAACTTTAGCAATATGGCACTGCATAACATGTATTGATTACTTATTTGCCTTATTTTTTCTTTTAGTGCATTGAATTTTATATCAGAATGGAATTGAGTGATGGCTTTTTCTTTAGAATTTGAATATGGAGGCTTCAGGAACAGATGAAGTTGACAAGCTAAAATCTAAATTTATGTCTGCTTGGAACAACATGAAATACAGTAAGTATTGTGATTTAAGGATGGTGTAAGCCTGCTAGAGAATAAACACTTTATGTGGCTGGAATGGTCATGGGATGTGAACGGAATGTAAGCAGCGCTGATGAGACTTCCTTGAAGAAAGTGGAATTTGATTGCGAGCATCGCTTAGAGAATCAAGTGTACTGTACTGAAATGTGGGCATGAGCTGTAATCCCAGCATTATGGATAGAGAGGTAAAAAGTCTACGAGTTCAAGGATAGCCTAGTCTATATAGTGAGTTCAGCCCAGTGAGGACTGTGTATGAGACTCTGTCTCAGAGAGAGAGAGAGGGCGGGGGGGGGGGAACTGAAGTAAATATGTGTCATGAAACTCTTTTTTTTCTAATTTGGTAGACTGTTTTGATATTCTCGTGGCTATGTGCATATGAATTTGCCCAACTTATAAAAATTCTAAAGTTCTTTGAATTTAATTTCAGTTAGTTTCATATGTAAACCAGGAAGTAAACAGAATTGGTAAAATAGATGGTGTCAAGTTCATTCACTAAGGTTTGTGCCTTTATTCTAGGTAAAGCCCCTGGACTTTACTTTTAGCATTTTCTTGGCAAGCAAAATCTAAACAATCCAATCCAATCAGGATTGTTGGGGATGATGAAGCCCCAGGGAGGGAGAAGCCCTTAGACTGAACTCATGTTTTAGTGCTTGCCTAGTTGATTTGAACAATGGCTCACAAGAGGACTGTGGGTGAGGAGGGGTTTGTCAGGCTCACGGTCTAGAGTACACTTCAGAAAGTGACATGGCAGCAGTCACACTGTACCTGTGTCAGGGAGCAGAGTGAGACCAGTGTGTGCTTGGTGTGATCTGTGTCAAGGAGCAAAGTGAGACAGACCAGTGTGTGCTTGGTTTGTCCCTTTGATTAAGTCTGGGGCTGCATCTCAAAACAGTATTACCAACATTTAGGGTACCTCTTCCCCCTCAGTGAAATGTTTCTGGGAAAACACACACACACACACACACACACACACACACACACACACACACACACACACACAGGTGTTTCCATGGTAATTCTACATTTAGTCAAGTTGACATTAAAAATTAGCCATCACAATCCCCCTTTGTCAACTTGACATCCAAACAAATCTATTTAAATCATAATATTCCATCCCTGGCCCCAAAAGTTTCATTTTCATCTCATTAATGCAAAATGCATTTTAGTCTGTCTCTAGATGTACCCACAGTCTTTGACAGTTTCAACACCGTTCAAAATTCCAAAGTCTGTTTTGAGATTCAAGGCAATCTTTTCACTGTGAATTTGTAAACAAAACAAAGCCTACAAACAAGCTACATCGTTCTAATACACAATGACACAAAATGACATTATCTTCCAGAAGAGAGGCATGTAGGCATACAAGGAACCATCAGATCTAAGCCACACCAAAGCCCAGCAGGGCAGGTGCCAAATCCTGCAGCACTGCCTGGCGTCAGTGCCTATGATAGTATCGTCTGGGTTCTAAAGTGCTTAGTTCACTCTTCTAGCTCTGCCTCCTGCAGCACGCATAGCTTCTCTCTGCAGCTGGCTCCACTCCATACCAGTAGCTTTTCTTGATGGAAGTGGTCCTGGCTCCCAGCATCCTGGGATTTCTATTGCAACTGAGGCTTTATCATCACAGTTTCCTGTAATAGCCTCCCTGGGCCTTCGGTCAGGGACTCTGACCCGGACATCCATTACCTGGTCTCTGTGGCTTTCTGGAACCTGGTACAAGTTTCCATAGTGTCCTCATTCTTGCATCTTTCTTGCCTGAAAAGTCAGTACCACAGGGATGATTCTGCCAAGTTCTTCTGCCAGTTTGAGACGTAGCTTGGCCCACTTGGACTAAAGCTGTAGTGGCTTCTGCATGCCTTGATGCTTGCTTTCGAGAAGGGAATCCCTTTTAGTGGCGTTCTCAATTTAGGTTCTTTCCTTTCAAATGGATTTATTTTTTTCAAATGGTGGAGCCCTTGATGGGTGGTGCCATGCCTTTGGGGCATCTTTCCTAGAGGTTCTCTTAGCATTCATAGCTGCTCTCTCAGTACTTGCCTTATCTGCAGCTATAAGCCCCATTTTCACCCTCAAAATGACACTTTATTTTGTGTTCATGTACACAAGTGTGTGTGTGTTTGTGCCTGCACACATGCGTGTGGACAGAGGCCAGATATAAGGTGATGGGGAAACTATCAACCAATCACATCTAGTTAGGGTGTGGCTACCTGGACCCCCAGGTAGAAAAACCGAGAGCACACAGGTGCTCTCTCTCTCCATGCGGTGCCCGCTGGATGGACAGGACTTCTGACCTCCCTCTCTTGCAGTGTGAGTTTCCCCTTTTGACCAATTAAAATTACTTGTTCTTCTTGAGCTGGCTTGGTTATTTATCATACCAACCTAATTTTGCTACAATAAGGTGCCTTCTTCAGTCACTTTTCTGCCTTAATTTTTAACAGAGCGTCTGTCACTGAACCTGGAGCTTAGCAGTTGTTGAGACCTCCCAACTCTGAGATTATAGATACATGTCTCTGCACTGACTCTTTATGTGGGAGCTGGAGATCCAAACTGAGGTCTTTGTGCCAGCCCTTTACTGCCGATCCATCTCCCCACAGCATCCTCTTACGTCTTTGTTCATCTTGTTACTCCTTCTCCTTGTTTACCCGTGCAAGATGTGAGCCTTCTGGGTTTTACATTTCCTCTGCCAAACAAATTAGTTTTGACTTTTGAATTTATTCTTACCCAGGTTCTCAGGACACAAGTGCGATGCAGAACGTAACACAAATGCCTGTAACCCTGCTCCTGTCAGAGTCCGTATTCCCTTCAAACTGTACGTGCTGGCCCCCTGCCCACATTTCTCTCAGTGCTCTGGTCTTCCGAAGACTCACAGAGTGACCCATTAAGCTCTGCTTGTAGTACTCAGGGCTTGTCTAGCCCCGAGCCCCGAGCTCTTCCACATTCCTTCCGTATACCCAGTTCCAAAGGCCTAAGAAACACACGGTTCAGGTTCATCACAGGAGCAGGGACTTCTTACTCCCACTTTTCTGTAGGCTATAGAAAGGTATTTCTTACAGTGGCTTCCAGGACAGGACCGGAGTGGTCCAGCAAGAGCTGCCTGCATGCTGGAGGGGCGAGAACCCGGTCAGTATTCAGTCCATGAAGCTGGATGCCCCAGCAGGCCCGGTGTGGTTCTGAAGGTCTAGAGTTGCTGGTCTTCCATCCATGTTGGGCAGCTGAAGAAGTGGGAGTCTGATGTTAGTGGAGGATAATGTGGCTGTGGTGGTGGCAGCTGTGGCAAGAACAGACGAGCAAACACGCTGACCATCGTGAAGCAAAGGCGGTCAGGCAACGGCACTGGTTTCTCCTTGACCTCTCTGTACCTGGAAATCTGTTAGGGGATGCTGCCCACTCTGGGGGAGGGCCTTTCCCCTCATTAATCCTTTCTGGAAATGCCATTAAAGACCTCTCCCAGAGTGTTGTCTCTGGGTTGATTCTGGATCTCATGAGAGTGGCAATCAAGATTAACCTCACAGCTAGTTTCTGCGAGATGCTCAAACCCATAAAATAAGAACGTAGCAGATTTTAGCCAAAGCCCTTGATCTAAAATCAGGTTAAACGTAATGGATATATTCGACTTCTGTCCCACTGGGGGTGACGTTAGCTAGTTGTATAGACAACTGTAACTTGGTATAGGTGACATCAAATTAAAATTTCTTGAACTTTAAGAAAATTGGCATGTATTTCACATAAAATATACATATTAAAGTGTACAACTAAAAAAAAATGGCTCAGTACAAAGGACCTGGATTTAATTGGTAGGATTCACATGGTGGGTACAACTGTAATTCCAGTTCCAAGGATCTTATACCTTCTCCCAGCCTCTGAGGGTAGCCAGGTATACACATGGTGCATGGGGAGTACAAGCAGACAAAACACCCATACACATAAAAAAAAAGTTAAAATGTTTTTTTTCTTGGTGTTGGGGATTGAGCTCAGGGCTTTACATATAGTTAACATGATTCCAGAAAGTGTAACCCAGAAGATGTGGAACTAGGGCTCTGATTTGTATCACTTTATGCAAAATCTTAAGTTAGTCCGAGAATTTCGCGCGCATGCTAAATCTGCTAATAGGGTATTTTTAAATTGTTATTTATTTTTAACTTGTATATTTTTAATTATGTGTACACATGTGTGTCTGAGCGTGGTTCTGTGCGTGTGAAGGCCAGAAGAGGGCAATGGACCCCAGGAATTGGGGTGACAGGCAGTTGAGAGCCACCTGCCCTGGGATCAAGAAACTAAACTCGGGCCCTCTGGAGGAACAGCAACTGCTTTTAACCTCTGAGCTGTTTCTCTAGTCACTATTTGATTTTTTTTATTTGCGTGCGTGTGTGTGCATGTGTGTGTGTGCATGTGTCAGAGGACAGCTGTAGACTTGGTTGTCTCCTTTCACCATGTGGGTCTGGGCTTGAACTCAGGCTTCTCACTGGCCCATCTCACTGGGCCATCTCACTGGCCTGTCTCACTGGGCCATCTCTCTGGTCGATCTCACTGGCCCGTCTCACTGGTCCATCTCATTGGTCCATCTCTCTGGTCCATCTGACTGGCCCGTCTCACTGGCCCATCTCTCTGGGCCATCTCACTGGCCTGTCTCACTGGGTTATCTTACTGGGTCATCTCACTGGCCTGTCTCACTGGGCCATCTCTCTGGTCGATCTCACTGGCCCATCTCACTGGTCCATCTCTCTGGTCCATCTGACTGGCCCGTCTCACTGGTCCGTCTCACTGGTCCGTC
Source organism: Ondatra zibethicus (assembly GCA_004026605.1). Taxonomy (NCBI): domain Eukaryota; kingdom Metazoa; phylum Chordata; class Mammalia; order Rodentia; family Cricetidae; genus Ondatra; species Ondatra zibethicus. The sequence continues at coordinate 70,204 of PVIU01003123.1, read as the reverse complement.
TCACTGGGTCATCTCACTGGCCCATCTCACTGGCCTGTCTCACTGGGTTATCTCACTGGGTCATCTCACTGGCCTGTCTCACTGGGTTATCTCACTGGCCTGTCTCACTGGGTCCTCTCACTGGGCCATCTCACTGGCCCGTCTCACTGGGTTATCTCACTGGGCCATCTCACTGGCCCGTCTCACTGGGTCATCTCACTGGTCCATCTCACTGGCCCGTCTCACTGGGCCATCTCACTGGCCCGTCTCACTGGGCCGTCTCACTGGCCCATCAAAAGGATGCTTTTGAACAGAAAAGTTATCTATCTAAGGCTGAGCCACTGCGAGTTTCAGTTGGCAGTGACATTTTGAGAATGGGGAAAGACCGTGAGCAGGGAAGCTATTTTTGACACCTCATAGTAACCCAAGTGAAGCCCAATGAAGGATGGTTAGTTTGTCTGATGTCCCATTCTATCTTGTCCAGCTTAGAGCCTTTCTTGCATCATCATGATTTTAATACATATTTTTCTTTATTTGTATAAAGTGCTTAAAGGGAACACTCCCATAAAAACCACTAGTTTTAAACTTTTGTTATCAACTGTTAAATGTAAAGGCAGATAGCATATTAGACCCGCATCTGTCAACTTTAATTGTCTATTTATGTCCTTGTGTTTAGAAAATCATTCCCTCTGCTTTCTTCCTAGAGAGGATCTCTCTGTATAGACCAAGATGGCCTCAAATTTGTTTCTCTTGCCTCAGCATCCCAAGTCCAGCAGTTACTGGCACATGCCACTGTGGCATGTTCAAGCCTTAGTTTCATACACTTGGCAGTGCTCAGCACTGTAGAGGACCACTGCTTCCCGTGGGAGATTCAGAGTGGTTAATGCCACCGTGAATGCCAGTGAGAACACTCCTCTCCCACTGCTGACAGACGAGGAGGAGAGCGCCTGAGAGTTAGAGTTTGTGACTTCAGGTGGAGCTTAGGACAGGAGATTGAGAGCTCAGTGAGGATGTCCGAGCACTTCATGTCTAGACAGCCACATCACAGAGTGGTTTTACCAGGCGTGCTAGCCTGCTATGTGCTCTCCTTAAGTTTCTATCCAGGAATTTTCAAGTACTTCACACCTTTAAAATATCTGAGCTCTAGGGACTGGAGAGATGGCTTAGCAGTTTAGAGCCCTGGCTGCTCTTCCAGAGATCCTGAGTTGGAGTCCAGCAACCATATGGTGGTTTACAATCATCTCACAGGGATCTGATGCCCTCTTCTGGCATAAAGGTATATATACAGAGAGAACACTCATACATAAAATAAGTAAATTAATACGTATTTAAAAAGTATCTAAGATGGAAGACAATTTAAAAACTTGATAATATTTGCTTATTTGAGGAACAGAAGTCAGTGTGAGGGAAACCGGAGTTCCCACCTTTTCAGTTTGTGCCAGAGGAGCACTGGAACCTTTTTCTTTGTCTATGTTTTGTAAGTGGTAGATTATAGTTAAAAGAAACCACAATTTATTAGAACTTGCAAAAATAGCCTCTAATTTTTGTTCATTGTCTAAATACTTGTAACTTCTAAAAAATGTATATTCATAGTATAACCATGACTTGAAGTCAAGTAGGAGGAAAGAAACACTGTAGGGTTGTTTCCTTGAAACCTTAACGCCAGAGCCTTCTTTCTCTCCATGCAGGTTGGGTGTTGAAAACAAAGACATATTTTAGTAGAAATTCACCTGTTTTATTACTTGGAAAATGTTATCATTTTAAATATGAAGGTAAGTGATAAACATGTAAAGCACTAGAAAAAAATCTTTGAAGAATTTCATTGCTAAATTTCCAGATTAAACTGTTTTGACCTGTTGACCACCTACACTTTGTATGACATAATGTGTTAATGTATGGTTTGGTCCTTGTACATCCCTTGAGGATAAGGATCATAGCATCTTTTCACTGCAGCCCTCATATTTTGGGCTTTGATTCTGCTTAAGTACTAAATATTACTTGTGTTGATGTGCTTGTATTCTTTGTTAAGTTCTGTGGTAACTTTAGCATGTGATAATAAAGAAAGGAAGTGCTCACCTTGATGACATCCCCAAGGTCTGTCCGATAGTCACATCACAACCTCTCTACAACACTGAAATTCACGTGAATCAATCAAACCTTGTTGGTGCAGCCTCCTTCCAGAACTTTCTTCCCTGCCTGCCTTTCTGCATTCTTCATTTTCCCCTCTTGTGGGTGGGCTTCATCCTCCCTGCTGCTTTCATGGCACATATATCCCATTCCCTGCTCTTGTTCCCCCTCTTCTCCCTCTACACCTTTCTCCTGTTCAGTCTCCATCTATTTATTTAGGTTTTGTAGCTCTTGTATTTCTTAGCATAGTGTAATCTGCTCGAGCAAGCCTCCAGTATGATTTTATTTTATTTGTTTGCTTCCTTCCCCTACCTTTTATTGTGTGGTTTTTGAAGCATTTCTCCTCCAAGTTCTTGGCTGTTTATTTAGTGCTGACTTTTCTCCATAGTATTTAGTGTTGACTAGGTCTGAAGAAGGTGAGAAATGAGTTACTTCTTGAGAGGAGATTGGAGCTCTGTGTTTGTAGGATGAGGCATGAGAGTCAGGAACTGTTGTGTCACATTTAAAACAAATTTGAATGTCAGAGTGGCATATTTAGACATATTGTAGTGCCATGTTTAATTTCCAGGCACTTTTATTTGTAACTAACTTCAAGTTCTATATAATATTGAGAGAGAATCATGTCAAAAGAGGCTTGTCATTCATTGTTTATTATCATCTGCTGAATATGTATGATGTTAAAGCGATGGAAATTTTTCACAATGAACTGAAGGAAAGGGATGGGTGAAGGAAGAATGAAGAGAGAGCACATTGCAAAACTCTCAGCCTTTAACATCCTACTTTGGATGTTGAATTTGGAATTGAGAGATGTAGCTTGTACACATCCAAGCCAGCCAGCGCTAGTACCTATAAGGATCTACTAATGCTGAGCAGCGTCTCCAGCTGCAGGTGAAAGGTAAGGTTAATGTCAGTTCATTTCAAGTATAGAGTTTTGTAAAGTATTGGGCAAACAATGGCTTTTTTATAGTAATTGTGCTAGAGGTAATCAGTCTGTCAAGACCTTTAAAATGAAATGTGTGGGTAGCAACAAATTCTGAAAAATTATATGTGAACATAAGAGGACATTTGTGTTTTTAGAATTTTATATTCTTACTCCATAGCTTATTAGTTTTGACTTTATAATTTGAGTATAAATATTCATGACAATACAATGCACACTTTACACTCACATGTTAACTCATGTGACTGTACACATTTCTTGCATATTGACAAGCCATGACTTGTTATTTTCAAGTCACATTTCCCAGAGCTGTAATATGTGTGTCTTGGGCCATCGGAGGTAAAAAGAAAGCTATTTTACGTTGCCTCTCATCCAAGAGTGATTTTAACGTGGGTGTCCGATGGTCACTGTTAGGAGCAGCATCGCTGTTAATCCTTGGATTGCTTTCTTGCAGTGCACAAACCACCTCAGGGTTCATTCTCATTTGATCAGGCAGTGTAAAGCTTGTATTCCTTTTAAATGAACAGAAAAGATCAGAAAGATTGTTCTGTAATTTATAACGAAACAGTGACGATATTACCATTATGCTTGCTTCTTTAACTGTCCTTATACTATATAACTTGCGTTTTTAAAAATTCCGTAGATGAAAACAAGATGTTGCCTGCAAGATCAGGATGTACCATTGAAGATCATGTGATTGCGGGAAATGTGGAAGAATTCCGTAAGGATTTCATTTCTAGAATTTGGCTGACCTACAGGGAAGAATTTCCTCAAATAGAAGCTTCAGCCTTGACGACAGACTGTGGCTGGGGCTGTACACTGAGAACTGGCCAGATGCTCTTGGCTCAAGGGCTCATACTACATTTTCTCGGTAGAGGTAAATCAAGTCTCTATTTCCGGCTGCTACTGTCCTGACTGTGATTATCAGCTTGTATAGAAAATGCTGAAGTTAATCCTAAGAGCTGATCTGCCTACTACATTTGGGTTGAGCTGAGCTGACCATCTTACACATATGTTCCTGACTCTCCTTTCAAAACCGTACATGCACCATGGCCATCTGTCCACCATAGTGAATTTAGTTCATATTTTGTTGTTTTAGTTGAATTCTCTGGAGTGTCTCTAGCTCATTCAGTCCTGAGCAGAAGAATTTTTATTCTGGTTTATTTTCTCTGTACATGTCAATAGTATTTTGAAAATTTTATCTTTATAAATAACCTATAATTCTCTATATTGTTTTAATTTAGTTTAATTATTACTAGTTTTAGAACAGGGTGTCACTATTTAGCCCTAACTAGCCTGGAATTCACTATGAAGAGTAGGCCTACCTTGGGTTCACAGAGATCCCTTTGTCTCTGTCTCTCAAGTGTTGGGCATGTGCCACCATACCTGTCTAGAATTCTTTATATTAAAAATTTAGGCATATTTTAAATAAGAACATTATGTTTAGAGCTTTAAAATGATGTATTAAAATAAATAAATATGTGTGTCTGTGTGGAGGCCAGAAGACGATGGCAGATCCTCTGGGGCTAGAGTTATAGGCACTTATGAGCTGCCCAGCATAGGTGCTGGGGACAGAACCTTCATCCTCCGCAGGAGCAGCAACACTCTCAGCTGCTGATCTGTTCTCCAGTCCCCATGCTTAGACTTTTCAACCCTCAGAAACCTCATTGATATTCTTTGACACTGACAACTTTGACTCATTGACAGCTTACTTGTATTTACTTTCTAATGTTATTTTTCCTATCAGTTAGGTTTTTTTTTCAAATAATGTATACATTTGTTTTTGGTTTTGTTTTTTACCACTTTAGGCTATTATCTCTAGATACTACTAAATATCGGATTTCTTTAACGTTTTAGACAATATCCCTGCACTAGTAACTCTTCTGTAGATGATTGAAGTTACTTAGTAGAAAAGTTAATGAGTAGTGTGACAGATACGAAGAATTTTTTTTAATTTTTAAAATGTTTACAGGTTGGAGATTGAACTTAGGGTCCTGGTCATATGCCAGAAGTGTGCTTTCCCCTAAGCACAGCTAAGTAAGACTTAGTTCAGACCAGTTTTCTGGGGCTGAATTGTTTGTGGTCCTGTGTACTCGTGAGTAGGGATGGGAATGTTTGTTCCTGAACAGATCTCTGAACCTGTGACTTAATCTAAATTCAAAATGATCTGTTTCGTTAATTTACAAATAACGTTTGAAGATTGCGGTGTTATTAAAAACAGTAAAATAATGGTTATATTTTCTGTGCTTAGATATTATAGCTTTCCTGGATTTATTCATTAGCTTTTGATTTACTAGAAAACTATTATTCTTTAACAAACCATCATTGTGTTCTGAAGGAATGGACCAGGGAAATATCTTAAAGAAAAGTCAGAATTTCAATTGTCTTCTTTTTTCTTCCTCCTCCTCCTCTTCCACCTCCTCTTTCTCTTCTTCCTCCTCCTCTTTCTCTTCCTCCTCCTTCTCTTCCTCTTCTTCCTCCTCCTCCTCTTTAAACAGGTAATCAAAACTAATCTCCTTTCTTAAGATAACTACTCAGAGTACTATAAACATTAATAAGTGTTTTCTTTTTTCTTGTGCCTTTGAGAAGCCCAGACTAGGCCCGTGTCAGTGGAGCACAGGTGTCTCTATTATTGAAAGAGCCCGTTTGTACCTGAGTTTAGCAACTCTCCATGTTCAGCCTTTCTTTTTTGTGGCTTTCCCTTAATTTCATGTAGTATATCCCCAGTTTAGAACATTTAGACATTACAGAGTCATTCTGAGACATTCAGGTTTGAATATATCATTGACGTCACCATATTCTTTTTGCTTATATGTTTATTCTTTTGTTTTATAAGCACATCTTGCTGTTTGGCTCGGTCTGGTCTGAATGCCTTCCCGCCCCGCCCCGCCCCGTCCCACCCCGCCTGGGCCTGTTGAGTCCTGCTGCTGCCACCCTTCCCGTTTGTTCCCTTTCTTCCTCCTTCCTCTTTTTTTCTTCTGTCCTTTTATTTTTTCTTCAGTACTGGGAATGAATACCAGGGCTTTGACCATTTTAGACAAACATGAAACTCTACTTCCATCCCACTGTTTCTTTTTTTTCTCAAAGCAGGTTCTCCCTGTGTAGCTGAGGCTGGCTTCAAATGCCCAGTTGTCCTGCCTCAGCCTAGCAAGTCCTGGAGTTACCATGCTTTCCTTTCCTTTCCTTTCCTTTCCTTTCCTTTCCTTTCCTTTCCTTTCCTTTCCTTTCCTTTCCTTTCCTTCCTTCCTTCCCTTCCCTTCCCCTTCCCCCTCACCCTCACCCTCCCCCTTCCCCTTCTTCCTTTTCCCTTCCTTTCTTCCTTCCTTTCTTTCTTCTTCTTCCTCCCTTCCTTCCACCTTCCCCCTCTCATCCTTCCTTCCCTCCCTCCCTCCCTCGCTCTTTCTTTTTTTGAAACAGGATCTCACTGTGTATCAGGCTGGCCTTGAACTTATGGAAGTCAGCTTTCCTTAGCCTCCCAAGTGCTGTGATCAAAGGTGTGCACCTTTGAGCCTGACATACATTTTTTTTCCTCTTTCAAGGCAGCTTTTACCAAGTGGTCATATACATACAATATAACACTATATGCAATGAACAGGTTATATTTACATATTTGCCTATTTAGGATAGAATATGGGTTGTGTGTGTGGTTATATATGTGCATATGTATATTTTTAATGCTATAGCTTGGACCTGGCCCGATGCACTGCATATTGAGAACTCAGACTCTGACTCGTGGACTTCCAGCACTGTCAAAAAGTTTACCGCATCATTTGAAGCCTCGCTTTCAGGGGAAAGGGAACTCAGAACTCCAGCAGTTTCTCTGAAGGAAATGATTGGGAAGCATCCTGACGACCTTGCAGCGCAGAACGAGATTTGTCACAGGAAAATTATCTCTTGGTTTGGAGACTCCCCTGTGTCTGTCTTCGGCTTACATCGACTGATAGAGTTCGGGAAGAAGTCTGGGAAAAAGGCTGGAGATTGGTATGGGCCAGCCGTGGTTGCTCACATTTTAAGGTATCGTTGTCTTTATCCCTTCTGTCTAGAAATACCAACTTTGACAGTGAGTGCAGACAGCTGAAGCTCTTAAAGACCAGCTGCATGAGACCCCTCTGCTGTCCTCTGCTAATGGGGCATCAAGACATGGGACTACAGTTGCATTTACTGCAGACAGAGCTTTCTTCTCTTGCTTATAGGTGCTGATATACAGGATCTTGTTCTAACTAGGTTCTCATTAGATTATTCGTTGCATGTTCTAAAAGCTACCAGCTCTTTCAACCTGGAGGCAGGCTGTATTATTATTATTATTATTTTGTAATGTAACTGTTTTTTGGTGGCTAGTAAGGTGTGAAGAGCTAAAATTATTGTTTCCACATTTCAGATTCACATGTGAAGCCGACATTTATGGGAGCACATTGTCTCTAGCCTGTAGGAGGTCCCCAGGCTCTGTGTGTTCTTCCTCTGGTGGCAAATGGCAAATATTTGGGGCTTTACAGGCCCTGCAGTTTCTGTTTTCCATTCTTCTCTTTCAATATTTGAAACTGTCAAAGCCATTCTTAACTAAAAATCCAGGTTGAGTTTGACCATTGTTATCTGGTGTTTCTTCTTCACTAGTATACAGGCGCTTACATAGTGGAACATTTAAGGTTATGCAGAAATAAGGAGGTGGGCAAACAAAATATTTTACTCGCCACATCTGTGTGATTCTCTTTGAAGATGTTGGGGTTTTGTCACAGAACCTGCCATTGAGAACACTCTTGCCCACAAGGGCTTTCCAGTTTGCAGTTTTGCTTACAGAATTCCGACACTTTAAATTAGGAAATTCATTTGCTTAGGTCAAATAGTTGTTTCTTCTTCCTTCCCTGCCCTGTGGTGCTGGTATGAAACCCAGAACCTCAGGACACTGTGCAAGCGCTCTAACACCGAGCTACATTCCATCCCCTCATGCTGATTCCTGATTGGTTTGAGGAAGCCAAACTGTTGTTTAAAGAAAGAAAAAAATGTGGACAGTTGTAGTTGGGGACAAGTGCAATAATGCATTCTTTGTACTGGATATCTTACTGTGAAGCAAACCTTAAGTACATGTGACTCCCTGCTTAGAAAACCTTGGGTAGCCAGGGAGCTGATGAAGAAGGAAGTCTGTATAGGGCTGAGAGATAACGTTTTATAGCACAGGTTCTGAAGGCGTATCTTGTAACTTCATTTAGAGTGTCCAGGTAATTCAGTGTGATGTTTCCTTGGAAAGCACAGCTGATGTCTGGCCCCATTCAGATGGCAGCTTTGACAGCAGACATACAGGTCACATAGGAATGGCTGGGAAGCAATGGACTGGTTTTCTTTTTAAACTAAATCCTTAGGTGCCATCAGGAAATTTTGGTTAGAATTTTAAGGATGTTTATAATTTTCCTAGGAAAGCAGTAGAAGAAGCAAGACACCCTGACTTACAAGGACTAACTATTTATGTTGCGCAGGACTGTACAGGTATGGAGTGTGTGGAATTCTGGCTGTGTGTTGTGTCGGCTCACACCCTTCATGTGTGCATTGCTCATCTCTTCCTGGTTTATATTGTATGTTTTTTTTGTTTGTTTGTTTTTGAGACAGGGTTTCTCTGTAGCTTTGGGACCCGTTCTGTGCCTAGCTCCTGTAGACCAGGCTGGCCTCGAACTCACAGAGATCTGCTTGCCTCTGCCTCCCGAGTGCTGGGATTAAAGGCATGTGCCACCACCACCCGGCTCAAAGCGCCTTCTTGCTTAGCAATCCCACTAGCCTGTATTTGGCATCTAATCAAGTCAAACACTTTCTGACTTACCTTATGCTTTTCCTTTTTATTGTTAGTTTTCCTGATAGAACATATGCTCAGGGAGATCAATACTTGTGCTTTATTACTGTTCAATTTCTAGGGGCCATGTACTTGGCATTTGGAACTTGTTGGTCCTTTGGTAGTGATGCCAGACACCAGATGACCAACTAGTGGAGGAGTGGGGCCAGAGGAAGAGTGTTGATCCAGCTGCTTTTATAATGCGTAACACACACCTGTTCATTATGTTTCTCCCAGTTTACAATTCTGATGTAATTGATAAACAGACTGACTCTGTGACCTCTGGGGACACCAGGGACAAGGCTGTTATTATCTTAGTTCCTGTTAGACTTGGTGGAGAAAGAACCAACACTGACTATCTGGAGTTTGTGAAGGTAAGAAGTGCTCAGTTTTCTTTTCAAGACCATAGTAGTATTTAACATAAACCACAGAAGAGTCTCCGTCTCTCTTCCATGAGTAAGCCATGATGATCCTACACTCATACATTGTGAAGTTTGGCATCAGGGGTTGTAAACTTCAGCCTTGGGACAGCACACAAGTCTGAAGAACAGCATCTTTCTGTGACAGAGTGAGCACCCTGTTAGTCTTGGTGCGGTGTGCAAGTGAGGTTTGTAATGAAGCTGCTACTCCAGTATTCTTATTAAAAGATAGTTGCTTAGTTATTCACAAAGCTAACATTAAACCATGTCAAATTAACTATTAAAACAAACTTTTAAAATGACTACTGTATTTCATCATTTGTTATTGCGGCACCATGATGCCAGTGAGGAATTGCTTAAATAGACAGAAGTAACTTCTCTTTCTTATTAATCAGAAGTCTGTTTGATTCCACAGCACATAGTTTCTTGAACCAAAAGAAACTTTATGGTTAGATACATTGTCTTGTTTTAGGCACTAAGACATTTAGTTTTGAAGTAACACATATTCAGTAGCTGGTTAAGTCTGTAGCTTTAACAATACTTTTAGTTTTAGTAAAGTGACCTTTTTCCCTGCTGTTTTGAAATACTTGGCAGAATGAACTTTGGGGAGGTGAAGTTTGTTTTGACTCACAGCTCAGAAGCTTTCAGTCCTTAGCCTGCAGGAGACATGTAGCCCAGGATAGCTATGAGTGCTAATCTTCACAAAACTGTGAGCTTACTTAAGACATTATATGATTTTTTTTTTTTGTGTGTGTATGTGTGTGTGCCTTTTCTTTTTGCTTTGGTAACTATATCGCATGGTCTATAGTGTGAACTTTGATGATGACAGTGTTGTGTTGCAGTGTAATGCAGAACAGATATGTATATGCTCTTCTTCTTGTATGTATGTGTCTTCCAGTGTGTTATCTTCCAAGTACAGACAGTCCAGCTATAGCACCAGACCTTACATGTGCTCATGGTGACCTGAAGAGTGAAACACAGTAATCGTCCATTATCTTTAAACAGCCATTGCAGATGGTAGGCGTTTAATGCTATTTCGAAGATAGAATAGTATTCTTACTTGATTATTAAGGGTGCATCTGTACCTCCGCTGTGTTTCCTGTATTGCCTACCAGTGCACTACATCAGCAGCTGGGATCCAGAAGGACCCAACCTTGCTTTCTACTTTCCTATCAGTTAATTTTCATGGTGAAAGTAAATGTAGTCCCTTATGCATTACTATGTTTTAATCCTAGCATGGGTCTTATGCAGTGTATCAAAGGAGAGCAGAACTGAGCTGGGAGATGACTTAGCTGGTAAAGTCCAGCGAGGACCTGGATTTGAGCCCCACTTGCCCACGGCAGGTGGGCATGGTAGCATGTTCCTGAAATCCCATTGCTGGGGATGTGGAGGCAGGACGATAAGGTCTCTAGGGCTTGCTGGCCAGCCAGTCCAGCTAGTGAATAGCAGGTCTAGCTAGAGACCCCGTCTCAAGAAATGAGGTAGAGAGCAACTGAGGAAGATACTATCATTCATTGGCTTCTACATGCATGCACACACACACATGCACACACACTCACACACTCATGTACTTCTGGAGTGAGGGAGGAGAAGAGAAGCCCCAGGGAAGAAAAATTATGGCTGGTGGAAGATGGTTCAATGCAAAATGGCCAGATGGCTAGTTTTCTGTTGATGTAAATAGTAAGGCAGTCTGCCTAGCTTGTAAGGAATTGGTGTAAGTTTCCAAAGACTGTAATTTAAAAAGTCATTATATGTAATACATGCTGTCAGATTCGATGTGTATCGGCATTGTGTCGTAAGGACAAAATAGTGGAGCTGAACAAAAGACTGGTCTCAACAAAATTGTTTCTGAAAGTTACGATTTGGACAGATCCTATTGTAAAAGCTAGTTATGTGGCAGCATATTTAATAGCAAAAAATCAAAACCATTTACTGGTGGTGAGTTTATTAAGTGAGGCATGTAGAGTGTGGCAGGTATAATATTATATGCTTTGAGAAAAGGGGTATTTCTAAGTCACTTCGTCTCGCCTGACTATAACCACGTAAAGTAGAAAAATTGGAAAAATCCACTGAAAGAAGGTTGAAGAGTAGAGCCCCTAGTTTTAAGTTTCTAAATTGGTATTAGGCAATAGCTCAGCTGCAGGTATATCCTAGCTTGCCGCTTTTAGTGACGGTGTTGGTGATAGATAAAGTCACTGAAGACATGGCTTCTTTAGTGCCATTAAAAGGCACAACTAAATCAAGAGGTTTCTATAAAGCAGTAAAAAACAAAGCCGTTTCTTTGTCACTGTATTTATGGCCTTTACCAGTGGTACCCATAGTGGTAGGTAGAAGAGAGGGGCTTGTGTAATTCACAGAAGATGATGTCACCATTGTCCAGAATTTGTGCTGAATGAAGTATCACACAATACATCAAGAAAATATGTATGCACACCATTAAGATTGAATAACGTCATGAAAATCTTCATTAGGACTGAATTTCACTAAGGACCAAGGAGTTTAATCCTCACCAGTTGCACAAATTCCTTAAAAATGTTGATGCTAACTGTTGCTACATCAGTAACCTTTTTGGAAGTAAGAGGCTAAGTCAAGACCAGATGTTGAGAAGATTTTATGATTCACAACATGTATCAACTCCTTTCTGATATCAAAAACAAAATTTGACAATGAAAACTGGCTTACAGATGTATCATTATTCTTTTTTTCTTTTTTTTTTTTTAGTGGATTTAACCACTCCTTTAAATCATTAAACATGTGTCTTCAAGGTTAAAACCAGTTTATCAACACAGTGTTTCATATCTCATTTTAAATGCAACTAAAATTGTAGTAGTTCATTGGGCAGTGGTGGCACACACCTTTAATCCCAGAACTCAGGAGGCAGAGGCAGGCAGACCTCTGTGAGTTCGAGGCCAGCCTGGTCTACAAAGCAAGTTCCAGGAAGCCCATGTTGGAAGAAGGCCGCTTAGCCCTGAAATAATCACACAGAAACGGTAGTACTTAAATCACTGCTTGGCCCATTAGCTCTAGCTTCTTATTGGCTAACTTTTACATATTAATTTAACCCATTTCTATTAATCCGTATATTGCCACGTGGCTGTGGCTTACCAGCAAGACTCCAACTGGCGTCTGTCTCCAGTGGCTCCATGGCTTCTCTCTGACTGCACCTTCTGTCTCCCAGCATTCTGCTTAGTTTTCCCTGCCTACCTCTACTCCCTGCACAGGCCCAAGACAGTTTCTTTATTAACCAATGGTATTCACAGCATGCAGAGGCCAATCCCACATCAAGCCCAAGCCACAGAGAAATCTTGTCTTGAAAAAAATAGAAAACAACAACCATAAAAAAAAGTGTGGTAGTTCATATTTAGGCTCTTTAAACACTGTCACACTTTCAACACACCAGCTAAAGCACAATCCGGTGGAGACCGAGCATAAGAACTTGAAAACACATTTCAAGAATTTTGGGAAAATAATGTTCGTGTTTCCAATTTTAGTTGCCATAAATATGTTACCTGCCTATTTCCAGATGGGACAACTGGTGCTGCACCCTGGCATTCACCTTAAAGAGGTTGATGCCTCTCGACTAGACCTCCAGAGGTCTCTGTCTTCTGGAGACAAACATCGCCGGCTTTGCCTCACACCTTATTCATGCCGTCGCTTTTTGCTTCACGCACATTTGTGAGCAGCTGGAGTCAGGCTAGGACCGAAACCCCCAGTGAACAACAGAGTAGCACCATTACCTCCTCCACCAGCTACTGACACATTAGTTTCGCAAACACAATGCCAAGGACCCTGCTAGTTTTATGTTGACACATTTTCTTTATATATATAAATGTATTTTAGAAAATCCATGAAGTTTTATTCCTTTGGTATGTTCATTTTCTTGACCCTTGACTGCGCACTTAGCAGCTGCTCTTCGAGACCGTCCAAATGGAGTACTACACAATCAGGGTTGTAGTGTGAGGCTTCATGTGCACCTGCGGGCAGATGGTGTGAAAGTCACAGGCAGACCTTCTTTTGCTCACCAGCTATTGTTAGTGTTTGTGTAGTGAATGCATGAGCTGTGACTGTTCTTCATCTGTGTGCTCCTGAGAAGTCAACAGGTTGGGTGCCCCTGGTTCGGAGGTTAAGGCAAGGAAGGCATGGTGTTGAGACTGGCTGCTGCCCGTTGTGGTAGGAGCATGAGGAGGCTTGTTTGCATCTTGGAGGATCAGGAAACAGCCTGTACAAAATGAAAATGAGGCCAAGCTGTAACCCTCAGAGGCCTGTTGCTAGGTTCCCCACTTCTAGCAGCCACTCCTCCTCCCCCAAAGCTTCCAGTGCTTTCCCTAAGAAACTGGCTGAGAATCAAGTGTTTAAACATTTGAGCCTGTGAGGACATTTCACATTCAAATGATACTGGCTCCTTAAGCCAAAACCTTTTCTTGGTGGAAGACGCTGCCAGGGCCTTCCAGGTGTGTTTCATCTGGCAGAGGGCTCTGCTGTTGGTAGTGCTGATGGCAGGCGGCACTGCCCGATGCCCTTGAGTGATGCCCTGGAGTCTGAGCGAGTGAAACATTAGTAGTTGAGCTCTTTCTTACTGTGATCTCTTCTGTACCCAGCATGTGGGAGTTCTGTGACCAGTATTTGTTAACTCATTTGTGTTGTCCTTTCCAATGTAATCCATCTCCTTTGCCCTCACAGTAGGCAGGCACTTTGTCTTTATAAACTGGAAAAGGCCCAGGGAAATCAAGTGGTATGTTCAAGTTCAAATATTGAACTGGAGAGAAGACCATCATTTTGTTGCTGTAAAATCCCCCAATAAAGAATTTTGAACCATAACGTTTCCTTGAATGTCTGCTAGTTGGGTTTACATTGTAGTCCCCTAAATTGAGAGCCCTTTTGAGGGTTGAAACATTATCAGATAAAAATACCTGAAGTGGTTGTGTGAGGATTCTATGACGGGTGTTATACTCTGCCAGAGGGGAGCTTGTAAAGATCTCCCCACCTGAAAGTGAAGGATCAGTGTGTCTGGAAACCCTCCAAGAAAGGCTGTTCCTGGACCCTCCTCCTGCTCTCTCCGTCTTCTCCACTCCTCTTTTTGTATATGTGGTTAGCAGTTCTACCTTTCTCCAAAACCAAAGTACAGTCTAGTCTAACATGCAACACATATAGTTATGTGTTTTCAATGTATTATTCAAGTTCCTCCCACAGTGTTTTAGAGTTAGTACTGTCCCATAGTCTTAGCACATTCCTGAGAAAGACATTTGCTGTGTGCTTTATCATCCCTCACAACAAGAGACTCACTCAGTTTTATTTCTGTAGGGAGCTGAAATGAGGAGAACTCAAAAGTTCTTTCTTTCACGAGATGCATTAGGACTTTGCTTTTCAGTGGATTAACTTCAGTTTTATTGATTGCTTTGTGGGTACAACTTGGTAAATCCTCACACTAGCAAACGTGGAGCACTCTGAGGAGCTGAGAGATGTTTAAAGTTCCTAAAGATGCAGCCCCTTTCTCACATGTGGTGGCGTTCCAGCCCCCAGGCCTAAGTGTGTGTTGTGGGGTCTAGTCTGAAGCAGAGGAAATAGAGATGCCTGAACTGAGTCTCCTTTCTGTGGCCACACTCTTGGGGTATATGTATATAGGTCTCTTTCTTTTCTCAACTGGGCGAGACTTAGGACTTTCACTTCTTCATTTGTCCATAGGACATACACATTTCATTCCGCTGACTGGGTTGCCTTGTGAAGCTGAGTTTTTATTTAAAGAGAAAGGAACAGAAACCTTACTGTTAAGAAACCCTATTACTGTTAAATGCTTGTTTTTCATAGGGTAAGCATTATCTGTATTTGTTAGTTGGTTCAAGGCAGCTAAGGTTAGCAAAGAGTTTAATGTTTGTTTTATTTGTTCTTTATCAGTTGCTGCTTTTCTTAATAAACCACCTCTGATATTTTTGCAAGATTGTAATTATTTAAGGCTTTCTTTTTTAAAGATTTAATTATTTCTATTTTTATCTGTATGAATATTTTACTGGTGTGTATGTATGTGCACTGTATGTGTGTGTGGTGCCCAAGGAGGGTGGCAGAACCCATGGAATTGGAGTTAAAGAGAATTGTGAGCCACCACATGGGTGCTGGAAACTAAACCTGGATCCTCTGCAAGAGCAACAAATGCCCTTAACCACTGAACCATCTCTCCAGCTTGTTCTTCAGAGGCTGGTTTAGTCTGCCTTGAGCTCCTGTAGTGAAACACTTGAGACTGGATGATTTATAAAGAACAGAGGTCCATTCTCTTATATTCTGGATACCTCATTCAGGGTCAGGGGACTGGCTGCTGCTGAAGGGTCTCTTGCAGAAAAGCAGTCAGAGGTATCTATTCTCTCAGGCCCATTTTAGAGGACTATTAATCCATTCAGAAAGATGGAGCCATCAGGATCCAAATGTTCCCCAAAGATCTCACCCTTTACTGTTGCTTTGCTGTGGATTAAGTTTCTAGTATGTGGATTTTGGAGGAAACAAACACATTCGAATTGTAACAAAGGGGTTATTTATAACACAAAGAACTTAGAACAATTCAAATATTCCTGAGGGTTTATGAGCATAGAACACAACCATTAGTTATCAAAGTGATATATGTATTTACTGAAAACGAGAAAATGTTCCTGGCAAAGTGAGCACCAAAAAGATAAAGTAGCATGGGGCTGGGAGGTGGCGCGGTGGTTAAGAGCACTTTACTATTTTTGCAAGGGACCCCGGTTCAGTTCTCAGCACCCACATTAGGTGCTCACACTCTCCGTAACTTCAGCCCCATGGGGTCCATTGCCCTCTGGCTTTTGTAGGTACCTATATCCATATAGTATCTATAAACTTACACACAAACACACTCTCTCTCTCTCTCTCACACACACACACACAGATTTTTTTTAAAAAATCCAAAAGAAGGAAAAGGTAGTATATACAGTATTTAGCTACATATAAAATTGTGTTAGTAAATTTGTATATGTAATATTGTCAGATGCCAAGAAGATATTCTATTCCCCCAAATTTTAATAATAATGAGCTCTAAGCTAGATGTGGTGGCACACATCTGTAATACCAGCCTGAGGGAGGTTAGTTCAGGACCACTCTCAGCTGCTTAGGAAGCTTGAGGCTGGTCCTGGACAGTATGAGACACTGTCTCAAACATGAAAAAAAAAACCATTTGAAATGATCTTTGGGTATTCTTTTTTTATGTGTGTTTATGTACATTTGTTTTTTTCTTTTCTTTTTTTTACAGTGACCACATACCATTTTTAAGGATACAAATTATACTAGAAAACGTATTCTCTGGTTTGGTTAGCTTGCTAAAGGAAAAAGAACAGTGTCCATGCACAAAGGTGTTGGTTGTCTGCCTCAGTGCAGTCAGGGACGTGGAGAGAGATGAACGCTTGTGCTCTACTTGTGTTCTTTCCTTGATTCAGTCAGGGCCCCAGCCCATAGAATGGCACTGCCCGTATTCAGGATTGTCTTCCCACAGCAGTTAAGCCTCTCTGGAGATGTCCTCACAGATATGCCCAGAACTATGTCTCCTAAGTGATTTAAGTTCTGTCAAGGTGGCAGTTGTTTTAGGATTGTTGTAGTTGTGATGAAACAGCTTGACCAAGAGCAGCTTGGGAAGGAAAGGGTTTATTCAGCTTATATATCCTGGGTCACAGTCTATTGAGAAAAGCTTGACCAAAAGATAAACAAACAAACAAACAAAAAAACAAAATGACAAACAAATCCCAACCAGGATAACAGTTTGGATTAACTATTCCAACAGGTGCTCCTTTTGTCTACAGTCTCAATGTTCTGGTGAAACCTTTGCAAGTTATTGTTGCTTCAAAATACATTTTAATTTTTCCCCCTGGTTCTCAGGATTTATTTTCTTTATGAGATACATTCTGGACTAAAAGCATTATCATCAGTGCTTTGAATATCAAGACCTGTGTATACATATAGGGGGCCTATGAATCTGCAATTGCTTTGTGGAATCTAATCCACTTTGTGTATATACACATTCTGAAGTGTTTGAGATTGTGAGAGATGGATATGTCTACCTACCACATACTGTGACTGTTGGCAGCAGAGTGTACTCCTCACATCTTCCCAGGACCTGTTAGGCAGGTTCCCAACTTATAGACAAAAGTGTATAGAATGAGAAATGCCACCAAAGAGCCTACACTCGGAACACATGGGAATTGTGCCAGGACACAGCACCTCCAACCCCCTAGCCTCCTCAGCTCTCTGCTTTTATTTAGTTTTTTGACCTTCATGAGGACAAGCTGCCCAGGGAGCCTTTCCTTCCCCAGACCTTTGTAATAGCCCCACCGCACCACAGGAGCAATGGGAGCAGCTCTGTCTTGTTCTTTTGCAGCGTTTACCCCGTCTGCTCACTGGCCAGTGTCCACAGTTTATCCAGGGTGACATGTGGGCAGCAGTGCTGGCTCTTCTTTAAGTAGTAATGCCTCATCCCAGCTCTCCGAAAGTCCCCTGGATGGTGCTTGAGGAAGCTGGCCCTGTGGGGATGCATGCCTCCAGCATGACCCTGTCCTGGCTGCTTGCTGTGTTTCCCAATGCGGCAGTGGCTGAGTGGCCCCTGAGTTTCCGGGTCTTCCTCACTCTGGATGGCATGGCAGCGGCCCCAAGCCTAAATACCGGTCAGGCATCATAGCTTTAGCGACAGTTGCGCACTTTCTTGGGGACATGTGCAGTAGACACCAGCAGACCAAAGAAATCATTCCCTCTGAAGTGCGGTTAGTGAAGGGATGAGACTGCTGGTTCCTTACAGGAGCATGGGAGTTGGGCAGCTTAGTCTTCGCAGATCCTTACCCTAGCATGCATGGTGACTTACAAATCTGTGCCACCAGAGTCCACCTCTAGCCAGCTTTCCACCTCCTGTGCACTCACAGCTGGGACGTGGGTCTGGAGGGGACAGGAAGGAAAAATGGCCGGAATCTCCAGTTAGAGTCTGCTGACCTTCCCTTTGCCTTCTGCTAGGGAATGTGAAGAGGAGCTCGAAAGGGTGGCATGCGGGTGATTGCACTGGTCCACAAGGCTGTGTCACGCTCAGAGGAAAGGGCCTCACAACTATAGACTGTCCATTGTTTACCCTTGTGGCTGACCGATGGGAAGCTGCGGGTCACTCCCTGCCACTGCTTTACCTCAGGAGACAATACCGCCTTTTTATATTATTAGCTCGGGGAAGATCAAAATCCAAGATCCAAATTATGGTTTGGTTTTGTTTTGTTTGAGACAAAAGTTTTGCACTGTAGCCCAGGCTAGCTTTGAACTGGCAATCCTGCCTCAGCGTCTTGACTACTGGAGTGTGTACATTGGCCATTGCATTCACCTCCAGGTGTGGTTTCCAATGAACGTGGAACAGCTTTCGCATTGTAATAAACAGTCGTGAGCTGTACACTGTGAACATGGGGACTGACACCCTTTAATAAAGTTCCACATGTGACACCCCAACCATAAAATTATTTTTGTTGATACTTCATAACTGTAATTTTGCTACTGCTATGTAATATAAATATCTGATATGCAGGATGGTCTTAGATGAAGGTGAAAGAGTTGTTTGATTCCCAAGGGGTCTCAGCCCACAAGTTGAGAACCACAGGTCTAGATCAAAGAGAATGCTCTCATTAAGAGAAGAACTAAACTAGTACCTCACTTTGGCAGGACATTTCTGCTTTGTGATGTTATTTATTTTCTCTGTGGCACATTGTAGCCTGTCTGTATTGTTGAGCAACATGCTCTGCATTAATACTGAGTGGTTTAAAGGAAAAGGGGAGCCAGTTTGGAAGACAAGGACTCCAGGACACAGAGCAAATGTAAAAAAGTAGTAACTGTTGTTGAGAAGTTGGGGTGCTTCTAACATGGGCAGTACAGACTTGGCTGCTTCCAACCGTCAGCGCTTCTCACCTGACCTAAATCTCTTCATATTTCCTCTGACAGGGTATTTTAAGCCTTGAATATTGCGTAGGTATTATTGGCGGCAAACCTAAACAGTCATATTACTTTGCTGGATTTCAAGGTTAGTGACTAAGCATGATGTTTCTTTATTGTTTTAAGAGTGGAAAGTTAATATGAGATTGTTTGGAAACGTGATGGTTAACAGAGCCCAATGGGGACCTCCTATGGTTGTCAGTCCTTCCTCGGTGGCTGCCTTGTCATTTGGTCCTCGACGTAATTGGATTCTTTAAGATGTGTGGTTAATTTCTGGTACTGCATAAACAAAGCATAATTTATTGGTCTCCCCGAATTCCGGAAGACACTGCTGCCACGTTCTGGCGGTTGCTATTTACATATTTACTTTTTGCCGTTTCTTTAGTGATGCTCGTTGGTGATGAAATGACAAGCAATATGTTCTTGCTGTCAGAACAAAGACGGCAATGCATTTTTCATATGCAAACTGTAGAATATAATTGTGTGTTTGTGAAAGTAATTTTATCACCAAAAATTAAATGACAGTCTCATCCCTTTATAAAATTCTGCTTATACAAGCATATTTGATTATGCAAAGTTAATCTATGCTGCGCAGCCCCGTGTTTCTGTCAGTGAGTGTCAGGTTGGCAGGCTGTTACACCTCGACTTTTTTTCAGCTGCTCTACATAGAAATTGGATTGTAAGCAGTGTCATAATAAGGTGTTTTTTGAATTACTTGTCTTCTGTTTTGTCCTTGTAGATGACAGTTTGATTTACATGGATCCTCATTACTGCCAGCCTTCTGTAGATGTCAGCATAAAGGATTTCCCTCTTGAGGTACTGTACATGGAGAGTCGGGATTGTTTCCTTCCTGTGTGAAGTGGGCTGATCTTTAGGGGTGTGCGAGGTGGCCGAGATTTTCTCGTATCACAGTCACATTGCCGGCTTATAAAACCCGTCAGCTTCGGTCAAAAGCTGAGTGCTCGGCAGCTGAATTTTAATTTGTGGTTTGCCGTCTTCACTTATGTCTGTCTCCAACTTGTTAGATCCCTTGATTGTACTGAAACAAACGCCCAAGTCTCTGAGTAGTTTTTGTAGCCAGATAACTAAGCAGTGTATAAACAGAAGAATTCATAGCGTTAGGTCTGTCCTGGAGGGGGAGGAGACAAAAGGACGGTTTCCCAAAGGAAAGCCGACTGGCTCCGTGAGCCTCCGTCCTGCTTAGATTTTCAGGGGCTCGGCTGGATTCCTAGCTATCGCTGAAGCCCATTTTCATAGATTCTACTTTTCCTATAGGTGGTCATTTTGTTATCCTTTATTTTAGGTCAGAAAAATTTGAGTTCCTAAGTGAGACGGATAACTATTATATCATTTTACTTAGTTTTTCTTAATTGATGCTTTTACGGATTAGAATGATTTGATCACGAATGGCAAGGACACTGATAGTAAAGGAAGGGTCAGTGGGAAGTGTGTTTAACGCTGTGTTTTAGAAATGCCTTTTGAACTAATATTAATATTAATGCTTAACAGTTTTCAAAGAGGTGTAGCTATGAAAACAAACTGCAAGATTAAAGTGTGGATTAGAAAAATGTATTGTGAAGCAACCTAGCCTCTTTTGTAAGTTAATGCCTCAGCTGCGTTCCTCCCTTCACAGACCGTTGTGTGTGAACCGTAGGCGGTCTGCTGGGCAGCTGGGCTGAAGATGGCCGGGGCCTCACCATTGCTAGGCAAGAGCTCAACCACTGACCTAAATCTCCAACCCTAAAATTTCACTTTCTGCTTTTGTCATATCGAGTGAAGATTTGAAACACCTCGCATCCTCAAGCATCCTTGCTGTGATGGCTGTGTAGATGCTCCTGAACTTCGTGCAGACAGTGGGCAGTATGCGTGTCTAAAGCTCTAGAGACTGTGCCTATATTCCACCGTGCCATAGGCCAAAGCAGCGCCTTTATTAGCCAGTGGTGATAAAACCTATTCAAAGCATGCAGAGGGGAATCCCACATCATAAAGCCTCTTTTATACTTTGTTAGAATCACTTTTGCAGACTCTTTTTTTATGGATGAAGAAATTAAAATCGCAAACCTTTTCATCTAGCTAGCTCCATGTAAATAATTGTAGCCATGAGATTTTAAACGAGTGATCTAAATCTAACAGGATTGTGAAATTTTAAATAGGATATCTGCACTGTAAGATTAAAAAAGATATTTAAATATATCCTTTGCTATTATTCTTCCATGTTGATTTCTTACATTTTTAGAGTTGAACTTTGGACGTTTTGAAACTAAACTTCTTTCTGAACTATCATTTATTGAATTTCTAGATGAAAGTCTGTAGGTCTCGAACTTTTCCATGTATCTCTAAATGCTTTTGTTATGTCTTTATATTAATTTTCATCTTTGTGATATTATCTCACAAATATGTTAGGATATATTGTTGGTTTAGCATGTGTGATTGAGTAGAATTCTATATTGGGGGAAGAGAATCTTCCTCTTCTTTGGTCTTCTTCATTAAGGTTTTTGTTTGTCTTTTGAGTCAAGGTTGGTAGCCCTGGCTGGCCCAGAACTTGCTCTGTACATCAGATTGGGCTTAGACTCATGGAGATCCACTTGCCTCTGCCCCCGTCAGGGACCGGATTAAAGGTGTGCATCACCACGCCTAGTTGAGGGCAGCTTTTAATGTATAAAGTGCCATGGTGTGATTTTCAGGGAGACAGTGGGGTTCAAAGGAGCAGTTTAGCAACCTTAGAGGAAAGGTTGTGAAAAGACAGCGAGGAACTAGAAGAGAATGAGAGGAACGTGGGGACCTTAGAAGTGAGTACAGGTTCAGTTGCAGGTTTTCAACATCAGCTACCTGAATAAGACAGAATTTTAGTTGTTGGAATGGAAGGAGAATGATACGTGTGTGTATTCATGTATTTATACATATGTGCATATGCATATCTTACCAATATAATTTTATGTGCCCGTATGGATCTGCGTACGCACATGAAATGTATATACAATGTTTCTCCTAGTCCTCTCAGCTCAGAGTCACCTGAAGGAGTCAAGTTGGGGGGATTGCCTCACTCAGATTGGCTTGCCAGCATGGCTGTGAGGCATTTTCTTGATTGCTAATTGATGTAGGAGGGCCCCCGCCCACTGTGGGTAGTACCATCCCTAGGCAGAGGGTCCTGGGCAGTATAGGAAAGTTAGCAACAGAAGCTGGGGAATGAGGCAGTAAGCAGCACTCCTCCGTGGCTTGGTCTTTAAGTTCCTGCCTTGAGCGCATGCCCTGGCTTCCATCATGTATGGCCTGTGACCTGTGGGCTGAAATAAACGCCTTTCCAAGTCACTTTTGGTTCTGCTGATGCCGTGCAACAGAAAGCCAACCAGGACAATAGTACATATATGTTATTAATGAATCAAAGTTTCTTAATTTAGACACTATGAGTCCCTATTGTTTTCATATACTTCCAGAATTATAGACCACAGTATGTATTTCTTATACTATTCTGTTGATTAAAAATACTGTTTTTATTTTAATTTTTATTATTTTTTGAGATGGGGTCTCACTATATAGCGATGACTGGTCTAAAACTCACTTTGTAGACCATGCTGTCCTTGAACTCAGAGATCCACTGTCTGCCAAGTGTTGGGATTAGAGGCGTGTACCATCACCCCTGGCAAATAGTACATTCTTAAAGGTCAGAAAAGGCCTGTTCCTGGGCATGTGAGTCTGTACCAACTCCAGATTTCAGACCCTAGAAGGATCATGCAGTGGTAACTGTTTCAGCCACCAGCAATAAGTTAAGAAAGACAGTGGACAGATGGACAAGGGTGTGGGTGAATCTGCCACGGAAGGCTTTCTTTATGACTCGTGCATGCGAACTGTAGCTAGTGGAAAGCTTGTTCTCTGACTACTCAGGAAGCTTCGTCTCAAGGTCCAAAGTCGTGTAGGCAAGCCTGAAAACAGCTGTCCCAGTATTGTTTCCATTCTTAGGTAATAAAATAAATTATGCCAAATAATTACCATTCTTAATGCATATATAAAGAGTATGAACCTGCAGTGTCTCCCTTAAGAAATGAATTACATAATTAAACATCTAATCATGTCTTGCATTTAATAGGTGCCTAATAATTATTTGTTCAGGCAACGAATAAATGATGCATTAAAAAATGAAATAAATAGGAGGTGACTCTTTTTTTTCCCAGAAATATATTTCATTGTCACAGAAGAAACTATCCATAGTTATTATTCCCTAAAATGTGTATATGAGGTGGAGGCTGCTACAGACAGTAGAATTTTAATATTAAGTCATACATACATAGCTTAAAGAATTATCATAAAAGGAACATGGCCTAGCAATACCACTTCAGAAAATATTTAAAAGGCGAACTTTGCAATAAATAGAAATGATTCAGAATTTAAGTTAGTGTTTTGACGTCAGAACCTGGGGAGAACAAAGCAGCATGACTTTGGCTTAGGGACAGCTCTAACGCGCCGCCCTGGGTCTTGCTCCTTCAGCAGCAGCAGCAGTGACAGCAGCTTCCCTGTCGGGTGAAATCAGAGATCTGTATCTGTGCTCTGTGGGTAATTAGAAAGTTCTTTGTAGATATCAAGGTAGCCACAAGTTACAGTTTAGCATTTGCGGTTCTTATCTGTGGTGATGGCGGTGGAACAGGCACACACTGCTGCAGTTGCTGGTGCTGGAAAAGCGTTAGTCTCCGCTTTGTACAGAGGAGAGCACATTCGCAGGCAAGCTAGACGTGTGTCATTGCACCTCGCAGTCTTTCTGACTCTTCCTTATCAGGTAGGAAGACCTGAAGAATCAGTTCTTGTTACTGATTTTCAACGAATTGGACAAATAATTATTTTTAGACATTGCGTGTAAAATATCTTCTCATAAATATGACTTAGAGCAGTGCCTTGCACCCTGCCCACTCCTCCATATCACAGCTCACAGTTTACCTAGCCTTCCTGTCTTTCGGATCTATTTGTAATCTCTTTAAAAATAAAATAGTTGTAACTATATTAGTCAAAGTCCAATAAGACATGCTTATATTGGCTAGTACCTGAGAGATCTGGTGTAGCTAGGTTAGACTTCACTAACTGAAAAGAGTGTTAGCTAAGCATTTTGTGCACGTCAAGGGTTGGTATATGTTTACTGACATGTTGGATTTGAATCTAACGCACAGTTGGCCTGCTCAGAATGTACATTTTTTTTAGAGCCCCTCATGAGTGAATTTCACCCACCCTTTGTCATGTTCTATATGGGAATGAACAAGAATATAAAACAGTAGAAAAGAAAATTGGAAGACTATTCAGTTATGTGCCAATAATTTCACACTCATGAGGCAGAGGCAGGTGGGTTCCTGTGAGTTGGAGGCCAGCTTGGTCTCCATAGGCCAGCCAGAGTTACACAGTGAAAGCCTGTCTCAAAAACTAAATGAACAAAACAACAAGAACAACAAAATCAAATAAAACCTCTGAAGTTGACTATGTCAGTATAGGACATTTACTACACGAGTCTGTGTGTTAGAGTATAAGAATAATAAAGGAGTTTTAAGCTTTAGAGAGAACCTTCATTTATTCATGTATACATGCAAGATTAAACAGGAACTTCATTCACCCATGGCCACATGCATGGTATTTGTTTCATTTTAATTTGAAGTAAATTTATTTATTTATTTATTATGTATACAACATTCCTTCCATGTGTGCCTGAAGACCAGAAGAGGGCACCAGATCTCATTACAGATGGCTGTGAGCCACCACGTTGTTGCTGGGAATTGAACTCAGGACCTCTGGAAGAGCAGCCAGTGCTCTTAACCACTGAGCCATCTCTCCAGCCCCTTGAAGTAAATTTTTTACATTTTAAAAAGACATATTAGGTATTTGAGTGTGTGCATCATGTGTGCAGTGCCCATGGAGGCCAGAAGGGGGCATTGGATCCCTTGGCACTGGAGTTACAGGCAGTTGTGAGCCATCTTGTAGGTGCTGGTTCCTCTGCAACAGTAGCTAATGTTTGTAGCAGCTACCAAGCCACCTCTCCAGCCCCTGCAGCTAGAAATTTTAATTCAGTCTCTGTTTATGGAATTTGGCTCATTTTTAGCTTTGGCTATATGGCTAAAACTGCTATGAGTATTTATTTATAAACAGTAAATAGCTCAGTCTCATAAAGATGCTGGCTTTAGAGCATCTTTATGAGACTGAGCTATTTACTGTTTATAAATATGCAGGGTTCTAGACTAGACTACGCATGCCAACTCTGGTGACTTGTGTTTCTTTTTTTCTTCAAGTGTCAGAAATGAATCCCATGCTTGATAAACAGCGTAGGTCACATAGGGTGAAGGTTTGGTTAAATATGCACAATCCTGGTTCTTGGGTTTTACATCCTGAGAGAATGGGATGTAAGATGCTCCTTGGAAAATATATTTATAGTTTTCAGAAAAAGTACTTACTTCAGTCCATCAAGTAAAGACAAATTAATCCTGAACTATTCTAAACATTACAGACCTTCCACTGTCCTTCTCCTAAGAAGATGTCATTTCGGAAGATGGATCCTAGTTGTACAATAGGATTTTATTGTCGAAACGTCCAGGACTTTGAACGAGCATCTGAAGAAATCACCAAGGTACCGTATTAAAAGCACGGCGTTTAATGCTTGTAAATTACCTGATTTATATTCTATAACAATAAATGTGTAAACTGTTTTATGTTTGCAAAATCCTCCTTGAATGTTGCTAGCTTTGGGGAGCCAGCATTTGAGACAAGGTCCCAGCGACTAGTCGAAAGTGTTGTACACTAGGTGGCAATGTTGAAACAAAAATCCTGCCCGCTCTGGCCCTGGGCAAGCAATTAGGTTACATCCTATTTGAAGAGGGTTTTAAAGGGCACTCCCTTAGGGGTAGAAGAAAAAATTAATGAAGTATTTGATCAAGTCAAATTTCATTTCTCTTTAGTCCAAGTGCTCCTTTTATTTATTTATTTTTAAAGAGAAATGATATTTTTGTGTTTCCTAGAACTGCTTTATCAAACCAAGAGTGTTGTTACCTTTTCATAGCTGTGTCTTGTCTGTTCTGTCTGCTTATTGGCTCTTTGAAGTAGTTACACAGCTGCTTTTTGCATTTAAACTGGTGCCTGTTTTAGGTGTGTGAGTACTCCTGAATCCCAGACACAGCCTTAATGCTCCCCCACCCCCCGTATTTGGTACTTTGGGAAAGAGAAAAGATTAGCTGCCCAAGAAGCCAGAGTAGCTGGACGGGTGTCTCTATCAGCAGCCACGTAGCCTGTCCTTTTGTGGTAAGTCAGAACAGCACTGGACTCACCGCGAGGCGCTCAGAACGTGTGCCCAGATGGAATCAGGGTTTTAGTACTGTTTAACGTCCAGTTGAATTTATTCATTCAGAAAAGTAGGTATTTTACTTCCACAATGTAAAAATAGCATTAAGTACAAAGTCTCAAATGAGAATTTTAGTTTACTCGACCTGCCAAGAAGAACGGGAGATTGAACAGGAAGGTGAGAGAAAAAGGAGTGAGGAGACCTGCCTCTGTCCTGCCCACAGTCCTCACCTGCTCACTCTCCCTGGCAACAGGAGGCCGGTGAACAGGGCAGAACGTGGGGTTCCCATTGCCTCCTTCCTGGAAGTCATGATTGACAGTGTATATTCTGGTTTGATAGTCCTTTGTCTTTATAAAATACCATGCATGTGCTAAAATATATAAATCTAGGCAATCCAGTGATAGATGTTGATATTGATGAATAGTTCCTACATCAAGGTGTATTTCTCTGTTTTCATTAGCTTACTTTCTGTTTGGATCAGAATAAGTGTGTTTGGAAGAGGAGCACAGTCTACTCCGATGGCAAAACAAAGCATTTACAGAGGAGTTGCGTTTTGACCTTTCTGATTAAAAATAGTAATTATGGTTTCCTTTACCAGAAAAGTGATTAGAATTATTGCTGATGTATCGGAGAGTGTGCAACGTTAAGGCAAAGGGAGACCGTGCTGCTGTATTTTATTATTGTACCGAGAGTTTTTAAGACCCAGTTCACTGCTTTCTTAAGATAATGCTCTTCAGTAGTGCCAAAACCTCACTTAGTCAGTTACTGTTAGTTGGGCAGTTCTAAGTTAAGCACAAACATCCCCAAACCAGAATTTGCCGTTTTTAGTCAACATAATTATTTTCTAGATTTCTTCTCTAATAGGATTTATTTTCTGTTTTCTCATTTTGAAAATTAAGTTAGGCAGTCTAGAATGTCATGTTTAATTTGTTATGTTCTGTGGGCGAATAGTCTCCTTATGCTGTGTGATTGAAAAATGTTAATAAAAATTATTAAGTTAATTATTGAATGGAGTTCATTTTGTCAGGTATGTATGCAGCTACTGTACACAAAGCATAATGTGACCAAGATGGAATTCCTGCTTTGAATGAGACATAAAGCTTCTAGCCTCAAGTAACATCTATGCCTAAGGAGGGGGAATACGACAAGCAGACATATATTACATTGAATATGATAAGCGTCCATATGAAACTAGAAATAAATTGATGAGGAAGGAAGCAAGTTGAACCCAGAGAGATGGCACATCCAAGTCAAAGTATTTTATTGTGATGGTGATATTTAAGCTGAGCCTGAAAGTGTATGCATAATTTCCATTGCTCAGTGAGAGGCACAGTACAGTCAGGGAAGGCCAAGAGAAGCAGTTGTGATGCTCACCAGAGAGGGTCCACTCTGATGATTTCTAGCACTTAAAGGACAGGATGTCTGTCCCCTGACTACCTGAGCCAGAACCCCGAAGGGTGTGGCCTGAGGATTTTAGTTTCTAACAAAGCTATCTTTACACCAGAGTTGGAGAGCTGCTTGTGAGTTAAGCCAGAGCCTGATACTTGATATCTTCAGGTGTCACTAAGACATTTAATACATATCTTTATTTCTCTTCATAGTGGAAAACATGGGGGTAGAGTAAACATATGCTTTCCCATTTTCATTTATTTTACAAAGTTGTTTAAGTTATAAATGATGAAAAGTGTTCATTAATCACGCTGGGGTAACCTAGAAAAGCATTGAAGGCCATATAGACTGCCTGTGGCTTAGGAAACCGCGCAGGCTGAGTGACACTAGAAAGTGCATTGACACAACATTGCAGAGAAGCATGAATTCCAGGCTGAAGCAGCACATTAATAATGTATTTTGTGACATTAAAATTTAAATTTCAGGCATATAGACATATGAAGAAAAATGCCTGTATTCTACCACTGTGAAAAATTACACATATAATATAATTGGCTACAAATCCAATGGATGTGGCTCTTTCCCCAGTTGCATTCCTTTTCTTGTGGTTACTGGTAATGTCATACTGGATCAGCCCGTCACACCCGTGGTGTGGGAGAATTGTCTGTATTCTGTCAATCATGTTTTCAATAAACGCTGATTGGCCAGGCAAGAAGTATAGTGGGATAACCAGACCGGAAGTAAAGGTGGGGCAATGAGAACAGGAGACTTCTGGGAAGGAGGAAGCCTATTTCTCCTCAGTCCTGCCCAAACCACCGAAGAAGCAGGATGTGACCTGCCCCGCTGAAAAAGGTACTGAGCCATGTGGCTAACACAGATAAGAATAGTGGGTTAATGTAAGTTATAAGAGCTAATACAAAGCCTGAGCTAATGGGCCAATCAGTTTATAATCTTCTGGGGACCTCTGTGTGATTTTCTTTGGGGCTAAACGGCTGCGGGAACTGTGCAGGACAGAAACCCCGACAAGCAGGCCCTCTTACTACACCCCCGTGCATCACACATCTGCAGACGTCATATGCTACTCTGTGTGCTGTCAGCCCCCACCCCCGTCTTTCTTTCATTGATAGTCATTTAGCTAGTTTCTAAGAGCCTAAAATTGCTTATTTCAGTTTTTGTTTTGTTTGTTTGTTTTTGAGACAACATTTTCTTGTGTAGTCCTGGCTATCCTGGAACTTTCTTTTGAGACCAGGGTGGCCTTGAATTTACAGAGATCTGCCTGCCTCTGCTTCCCAAGTCCTGGGATTAAAGGCGTGCACCACCACTGCCTGACGCTAGAGAATATTCTTGTGACTATTTGATTCCTTTAGGATTGCATTAGACATACTGTGTACATCCGAGTAGAAATGCTGGGCACGGGGTGCATGGTTCCATGTTTGCCACATGCTGTCCAACGGAATCCGAAGGAACTGAATGCAAGAATTCCCAGCGCCTTGCATGATGACGCATGAAACTATCTGACCGATAATTTTAGTCAGTCTATTGGGTAGAAGTGGTATCTGTTTGGAGTTTTAGTCTGTGTTTCTCTGATTGATAGTGAGGCTAAACATCCTGTCAAGGTTAATTGGCCCATTTGGTTCCTCTTTTGTGCATTTATGGCTCCTTTTCTTTCCCCACTCTTCATTAGGGCTACTTATGAGGGAAGGCTTTATAAATTTGGACACGACTGCTTTGATGGCTTTATATTTGGTAAATAATTCTGCTAGGCTACTATTTTACTTGTTAATGCTATCTTTAATTTTAACATACCAAATAACTGTTTTTTATGGTTTTTAAATTTTGTATCAACAGAATGTTTACTAACCAAAGATTATAAACATACTGATTTCTTCCAGAACTTTCCTGCTTCTGCTCTAAGCTTAGGAACTTCCATGTTTTCCCTACACAGATAAATGGTTAGCCTGGTGTCATTTGTCAAGTGTAGCCTTTCTTCATTGATTTGTAATGCCCCTTTCAAGGATTCCTGGCTGAGAACCAAAGGCGTGAGGTTGGAGAGGAAGGACTTGGTGTGAGGATGTCTCTGAAGAATCAGCAATATCAAGCAGGCACTCAGACTTAGATCAAGGGAAAGAGAGAACAGAAGCAGGTCTAGAGGACTAGACAAGAAAGCAGGTCATTGATATGGTCAGCCACCTACTCAAGAAATATTCGAATGCTTTAGGCCTCCCTTTCCTACAGAACTCAGAGCTACTGAGCCCATGTAGTCACACCCACTGATATAACCTATCTTCTCCTCTTCATGTCCTAACAGGAATTAAACACTCAGTCCCGTTGCACAGTCAGGTTTTCCGGAATGCGTACACAGCAGCTGCCAGCTTCCTGAGACTTGTGGAGTCACTCTCTCTAGCTCGGTCTCTGGTCTTCCTGTCATTATCCCTTCCTCCCATCCATTGTTCCTCCTTCTTTCCCTCCCTTACAATTTTTTATGCCCTTAATTTTCCTACATGCTTTTTAATTTATGGAAAGAGAAGTGATTGTCATGGTTCGAATCTGAGATGTTCCCCACAGACTCATGTGTTTGAACACCCGATCCTCAGCTGCTGACATCATTAGTGGCAGAGGCTGTAGGAGCTTTAGGATGTGAGACCCTGCTAGTGAGGAGGCTTCTCTGGGGCTATCGTCTGGTCTTGTTTCTGGGCCCATTCCTTCTCAGACCTGTGCCACCAGGAGCAGAGGTGCTCCTCCCTCCACGGCTTTGCTGCCACAATGGACTTAATCCAGAAACCATGAGCCCAGATCAGCCTTACATTGCTTCTTCCAGATGTTTTCCACACCTGAGTCGAGTGGGTGTAGGAGCAAGAGGATCAGTGGACAAGGGGGCTGCTGCCGGGCCTCACAGCCTGAGTTAGATTGTGGGATAACTTTCCACCTGGGGTATATAATTCTCTGTTTCTTCTTTTTATTTGGTTCCTCTTTATTTAATATATTTTGTGGCAATATCATTAATTATTTACAAATTTATGATTATTAGGCCTCATTCTTCAATGGAATCTACTGACTGATTAAAAGTTTTCTATTAGTGGGGGGGGCGGAGGTGGCTCATGCCTTTAATCCCAGCACTTGGGAGGCAGAGGCAGGCGGATCTCTGTGAGTTCAAGGACAGCCTCCAAAGCTACAGAGAAACCCTGTTTTGAAAAACCAAAAGAAATAAAATCTATTGATTTATTTAAGAGTTTTATTAGATTTATTAGATTTATTTGTCTTATTCTATGTGTGAATGTTTTGCCTGCAGGATGTCTGTGCCCCATAGATGTGCATAGTACCCAAGGCAGTCAGAAGAGGGGCATCAGATCCTCTGGAACTGGAGTTACAGATGGTTGTGAGCCATCGTGTGGGTGTTGGGAATCAAACCTGGGTCCTCTGGAAGAGCAATAAGTGCTCTAAACACCAAGCCGTCTCTTCAGTCCCTGGATTGATTTTTTTTTTTTTTGAGACAAAATCTGTGGTCTTGAAAACTACGTAGCTGAGGCTGGATTTATTCTTTCTATTTAAAAAAAAATATCATTTGTGTGCCTGTGCGTGTGTATGTGTGTGTACATGTGTAGATCAGAATACAGCTTGTGGGAGTCAGCCCTGCTTCCGCCATATGGATTCCCACAGTCTTCCTCAGGCTGCCAGACCTGGTGACAGCCCCCCTTTACCCGCGAGCTATCTTGATGGCCCAAATTCCAGATCCTCTTGTTTCTGCATTGCAAGTGTTGGGATTACAGGCCTGCACCACCTCGCCTGGCCCAACTGGATCACCTACCATGATATAATTGCTTCCCCTGTCTCTGTAATACTTCCTGCCTCATGCTCTGTTTCTGGGCTTTGCTATCCACAGTTTGAATCTTGGAGGGTTCTGGATTTCTTATGTGGTAGTGAGTGTCACCCTTTCCGATGCCCTTGTTCCTTCCTGTCTCATGCTGCTTTCTTCTGGGGTCTTTCTTAATTGCTTTCATGGTTATTTCTTTCCGTGCTGTTTGTTGATGAAAAAAAAATACTGCTTTTGTTTACGTCTTTATTTTGCCTCCATTTAACAGAAACAATTTGAAATTTTAAAGAAGAGTTGAAAATATAATACAGCTAACTTCGTGCTGGAACCATTTGAGAGTAATTGCTAGCATAATGCCCCATTATGCTTGAATAATTGAGTGTGCAGTTCTTACAAACAAGGACATTCTCCTGCATAAGCTCAGTTCAGCTGTCACAATCAGGGCAGTGACACTGTTTATCACGTTAGCGCCTGAGCTCTAGAAGGCACCATTTTACCAGTTACCCAGTTACCCTGCTAGGGCCTGGTGTGGTTGAGGGACCGGTTGACAGCCGTGTGCGGCAGCTGTGTGTCTCGAATCCGCTTTAATCTAGAGAAGTTCACCGTCCTCCGTGACTCTCACATGAGCGTGTGGTTTTAAAGATGACTAGACCTGCTTAAAACAAAAACAAAAAACGGGACATCTTTGATAATTTTTCAGCTTGTGCCCGCGGGGCAGGTTTGCTTCCTGTTTCCTCAGAATTTTGAGGCCCCCCCACATTTGTCAGGTGTGTTACAGCAGGTGACACAGAATACGGTATTCTTACTGAATTTCAGTGTGTGGCACGTGGTTTCAATTTGTCCCTTTGCTGGCATCTAACTCCCATCTCTTATGGTGATATCTACTGCGTCCCTGTACTAAGTAGGCCAGAGAGATTTCTCCCACCCCGGCGTGGAGCCTGCTGGGCCTGGCCCCACCTAGTGGCTTCGGAAATGAATTGTCTTGGAGGTGTTTTCCTCCCCTTGTCTCCTGGCCTCTGGCGTCTCCTGACTGATCCCCTCCCCTCGTCAGGGTTCTCACTTCAGAGATGTGCTCATGTCATTGCTTTCAAAAGCTTTTCAACAAGGTTTTTTTTTTAAATCTATTTATTAATTCCTTATGATTGCTCTTAGTGGTAGAGTTATTTTGACACACACTATTTTGTCGGGCTCTGCTAACAATAATATTTATAAAGTGGCTTTTAGCTATTTTTTAAGCTATACGGCTTGACTATAAAATGAAAAGATTGATTTTAAAAATCATAAAATTATTTTTATTTTTTTTATTTCACTAGAATTTTGCCACAAGTACTATGTATAGAAAAAGACCTGTTACATTTTATTTAATATCTATCCAAAGGCCTATGGCCACTAAAATAAATTATAAAAGCGCAACAGTAGAACACAGCAAATGAGAAAGAAGTAGGTGACTGTGTAAATCAGCAGTGCCATTTCCATGGGCCCTGCCCTCAAGCTGGGTCTTTCTCCACCTCACGCCTACATCTGAGGCATAGGGAACTCCTCTCATCTCCCTTGACCAGGTACTGAGTGGTGACTTCTGTCCTCTCTCATCATGCTGGCCATCGTGACATCTTCCTGTTTCTTAGCAGTCACGTGTTACACTTCCAGTCTGCTCCCAGCGTGGCTGCCACTGGAGAGATGGCTCAGTGGTTAAGAGCACTGGCTGCTCTTATGGAGGCCCTGGGTTTGATTCCTAGGACCCCTGTGGTAGCTCACAACCCTCTGTCTTGTCCAAGGGATCTGATGCTGTGTTCTGGCTGCCATGCTATTGCATGAATGTAGTGCACATATAGACATACAGGCAAAATACCCATACTCATAAAGGAATAAAATAAGTTAAATTAAAAATGTGATTAAGGTTGTGCTAATAACTTCTCATTCATACCTTTATAGTTTCTTTCCAACCCACTCGGTGTCAAAGCCCAAATGCGTACTAACCCATATGGCTTCATGGGGCCCGAGAGGAATCCCTGCTTCCTCCCCCATCAGGCCCCGACCTCACCTTCTACCCTCTTCTCCCAGCTCTTGTCCAGCCACAGCTGACTGACCCTCTGCTCGTTCATGGAGTTCGCTCTGTGTGTAGAATTCTCTTCTGACAGATACACTCGTGTCCCTCCTTTGCGTCTTCCAGGTCTGTGTTCATGTTCCCTGCCTAGACTTCTAGTCATCTGCCTGTAACCGCCCCTCCCAGTTTTGTTACTTTCGGTCATTTTACACGTGTCTAACGTGTCTGCGTGTGTTCTGCTGCTTCAGGCACACACATGTCTTTTCTACAGCAGTGCCACCTCGGCCAAGGTAAGGAAATGGGCTGAGTTTACTGTTGAATGCTTAGACTTGCCTGTCACGTTCTAGGGGCCAGTAAGTGTTTGTTGAGTGGAGACCTTGTTGAAAGCTTTCCTTAGCAGCTCTCAACGAACTAGCTCCATGGTCGAGCTATGTAGAAAGTCTGGTATATGTTCACCTGTTCCTTACATCGCTGTGCCTTTATCTCAAAATGAATAGCAGTCTGCTTACTCAGCACTATTAGTATGTGTAACTCAAAATACACCTCTTCAGAAAGCTGATTTGTAAGTGTGCCAAGGAAATATGCGCATATATCTTAAAAATGTGTTGGTTGAGTCCAGGTTTCTCTGTTTAGGAACAGAGTGCTGGTTGCTGTGGAGTTGAAACCAGCTTGAGTGAGCCTTGCCTTTCACACCTGCTCCCCGGCTGGCCCTCCTTCCCTCCCTCCTGTGTTTCCTGTTCCTTCCTGGGAATGATGAGCCCGACCCCAGATGATCTCTCTTCTGTTCCACAGACCTGCGGCTCTGATACCTGTAGGGAACTGCTGCTGACATGTTTGATGTCATAAATTCTTGTCCCCTCAATGAGAATACCTTTCTTTGGAAGTTCTCAGTTTTGAATACTAATGGCTACAGCCTAACTGCTCTGATGTGCTGTGCATCTGTGGACGTGCTCGTTCCCTCTCTGATGTGCTGTGCACCCGTGGACGTGCTCGTTCCCTCTCTGATGTGCTGTGCACCCGTGGACGTGCTCGTTCCCTCTCTGATGTGCTGTGCACCCGTGGACGTGCTCGTTCCCCCCTTGTACATCAGTTTCTCAGTAGTGAAGATGAAAATGCTGTCTGTAACGCTGCGCTGAAGAGCGAGACTAAACAAATGGCGTATGAAGTGTGTTCACCCGGTTTACTGTCGCCGGTAGCTGGCAGCCGTGCTGACTTCACACGCTCTTCTCACTGAGTATCCAGTTTCTTACTGTTTAAGAAACTTTTCTGGAAATTGAGAATATAATTTCATTTTATCTTGTTTGTTCTGCTTTTCATGATGTTTCTTTGTGTCTGTATCCTGCTTTTCTCCAAGTTCTGATAGAACACCTGCTTGTCCTGTGCATGAGGTGTACATGTCCTCTGTCCCACTGTCCTGTACGCGGTGTAAAGGGGGAATATTTGTACCCAACCTGATGATTATCATATAAGACATTCCTTTTACTGGCAAGCATACTACCTGTCAGTGCTACTGTTTGAGGTCAGAAAATGGCACCAAAAATGAGAGTATTAAGAAATTAATCATTGGGGCTGCCTAGATGGCTCAGTGGTTAAGAGCATGGACCACACTTCCAGAGGACCTGGGTTCAATTTCAGCACCCGCATTGCAATTTACAACTGTCTATAACTCCAGTTTCAGGGGATCTGACACCCTCTTCTGTGTCAAGGGATTCTGAATGCCCGTGAGGCACATTACTCATAGCTGTGCATGCACACACACACGCATATACACACGCGCACACACGTACACATACACACACACACATAGACACACACAAATAAAGACAAAATTAAAAAATAAATAATTTCATTTTAGAATAGATGTTAGCACAAGAAAATTTATCTGGCTGATTATCCTCTGGCTACAGAAGAAAATTGGTATGACGTATGTTGACTTCCAAGATTATGAAGGTACTTCAATGCAGATCTAACTTTTGTTAAATCAAGTCCTTTTCTAAGCATGCTACATATTACCTCACTTACTGAGTTTGATGCTGTTACATTCTTTATACAGCTAAGGGAGTCTTAGAAAGGGCAACAGCTTTCACAAAACCATAATTATTGGAGCTGGAGAGATGGCTCAGTGGTTTAGAGCCCTGGCTGCTCTCTCGGAGGACTTGAGTTTGGCTCCCAGCACCCACGTGGTGGCTCACGTCTGTGTGTAGCTCCAGTTTCAGGGTTTCTGATGCCCTCTTCTGCCCTCTGTGGGCACCGGGTATGCGTGTGGTGTGCAGCCTTACACGCAGGCCAACTGTCATACACATAAAATGAATGTCTTCAGAAGAAATGGGGGTAACCACTAAGTGGCAGTGCCGAGCCACGCCCCTTGCCGCACCTCAAGACTGTGCTCATCCGTCGCAGCCTCCTGCTTACACGTGAACCCACCTTCCCGCAGCAGACCAGCTTTGTTCCCAGCTGCACAGAGCACGCACATTCCTGAAAGTCTTTTCGATTGTCAGGTAGATCCTACTGTTGAAAAGCTGCTTGCTTCTTGTTGTTTGTCATATGTTGGGTTGGAACTTGCCTCTGTAGGCCTTTTCCTCAGTAGTCACAGAGGGAGAGAGTTAGTTTGCTTTCTTGTCTCGGATCAAGATTCCTGTTACAGTTTCCTGAGTCCATCACAGTTTCACCTCTGTGAAATCAGTCTTGTGTTTTAGGCACATGTTTACGATATTTCCCAAAGATGCTCTTTCTAGCTCCATATTCTCCAACTACACCCTTTCTTTCTGAAATCTAGTGATAAGGACTCTTGATTTCTTATGTAATCTTCAGTGGTTTCGAGTTTCATTAGGAAGACAAGAATAGACATTAACAATAAATGACTCTGTATGTTTAATAAATGCCAGAAGATTAATATTATGATAACAGCAATATCAGTGATAAAACCAACACATTAGACACCAGACAGTCTTGTAAGAACTTTAAATACATTAACTATCAGTCTGTACAGCAACTCTGTGGGGTAGATGCTAGCATCTCTGGTATATTCCTATCTCTAGCTAAGTGAGGCGAGACAGTCTGGTCAAGTAACTCGCTCAGGTCCACAAAATTCACATGTATCTGGCTCTGAACAGTTTGCTCAGTGACACAGTTAATGTTAGTCACCTGTACACCGTACTGGACAAGTCTGTGGGTCCGAGAGGAACCGTCAGTGTGGTCTGAGGTAGCGTCAGGAGAATCTGGGCTAGAACTGGACGGACTGATCCTGTGCAATCAGGAAAGAAGTGTGAGGAAGGACTAGCCAGTACTGTGGGTAGAAGCTCTCTGAAGAACGTTGTGAGAAATTTGTGGTAGAGTGGTTATCAATCGAGTGTTTAAGCAAGCAATGAAACCCAAACCACCTTTCATCCGCCTCTTCAGGACCTGAGATCTGCCCTCAAAGACCATGCTTTCCCGTCTTCTCTCATCTGTCTGCTCAGATGTGCTGAGGATGCGGGCAACCACAGTCTTCAATCCCTCTGGCTCCTCTCCCAACAGTGCTTGCTTCGTGTCACTCGGGTCTCAGCCTCAGCCTGGCTGCTTCTGACCACAGAACCTGAAGACGTCCTTAGCACATGGCCTTGCTTATTTTTACCATGCTCCTCATTTGTGAATGGCACACAAATACCACTGGGTGTTTGTTTAATCCCCATCTCTCTGCCTTTTTTTTTTTTCTAAGGAGAATCCTGATTGTGTCCGTGATGATAATGCGCCCTTCTACTCATGTTCCTAGGGTCTCAGTCTGGATACAGTTTGAGCAGTGAAGCATGGGTGGGCATGGACCAGGAGTTTGGGGGATGTTTTGCTGATGAAATGGGAGCTGTGTGCATCGTTGTCACTCTCATATCCAC
The DNA here is from genome assembly GCA_004026605.1 of Ondatra zibethicus. Lineage (NCBI taxonomy): Eukaryota > Metazoa > Chordata > Mammalia > Rodentia > Cricetidae > Ondatra > Ondatra zibethicus. The sequence goes on along the minus strand of PVIU01003123.1, from coordinate 32,569 downwards.
CTGCCCCTCCCCTGAAGGCAAAGTAAACCTATGGGATGTTAGTAATCTTCTGTAATTGGGAGAGCAAGGTCAGGGAATTATAGAAACTGTCTTTTGATGTCAGCTAAACAATGCAAGCTTAACAAAAAAAAAAGGACTTCCTGTTACCTTTATTGATTGTTTTTGTTTTGTTTTTTATTTGTTGCTTGCAATAGCTCAACTACTAGTTCATATAAAGGTCTCACTGTTAACAGGGAATTCTGGAAGGGAACAATCTGGGGAGGAAGAACTTGTTCTATTTTGTTAGGATTGATTTGATCTGATGTTGCCACGGGCCCTCCTTGTTGTTGTACGCTGTGTAGCATAGTAGCCATGTTAGAATTAAGCTGCCGGTGATCAAGACCTGGCTGTGTCCGTCCCTTGTAGCCATGCAGCCTTAAAGAAGTCACCTGATCCTGGAGTATTCGCTCTCCTCGGCTGCATACAATCGGGTGATGATAATGCTTAGCAGAGAAATAGTTGAAACTGAGAGCAGGTAATATTTTGAGGGGGCGGGTATAGAATGAGCTAATATGTAGGAAAAGCGAAGGGTTTATTTTATATCTGTCTTGGGGGTGTGGAAATACACAGAGACAGTGAGTAAAGGAAGGGATGAAGGACCATTCCGAAAACACTGCAAAGCTAAACATTACAGAACCAAAAGAAGTACCATTCAAGAAAGAAATGTTTGGTGTTGGTCATCATAGAAACGAGGTGAGAATAAGAACTAATTAGGGTGTTTATTTGAGAGGGAGAAGTGTGGCCGGATTTAAGGGTGAGCAGTGAGGGGACAGGCATAAGGGGGCTGACAGCATCTGCATCCTTAGTTCCACCACACTGCTCTATAGTAACAAAGGGACGTCTCCATGTGTGCATTTGATTTCATGTGTGTGGGCTTGTCACCTGCGTTTGTCTGTGTATCATGTGTGTGCCTGCTGCCCATAACAGCCAGAAGAGGGTATCAGGAATTACAGATGGTTATGAGTCACCATGTAGGTGCTGGGAATCAAACCTGGGTACTCTGTTAGAGCAGCTGGTGCTCTTAACCACTGAACCATCTTCTCGGCACTCTTTAATATGTGTGTGTGTGTGTATTTAATTTTAGTTTTGGTATTTTAAGACAGTATCCTGATATAGTTAGTCTAGGCTGGCATCTAACTCTTGATCAAACCAAGTACTTGGGAGTGTGCCGCACTTACGGGTGTGTGCTATCATTTCTGACTTATAGTGTATGTTAGTCTATATCATACATTTGCACATGTCACCGAACAAGTGTATGTCTGAGATTATGACTGCCATGCTTTAAACAATTGAAAGGCCTTTCAAGGTGATTTTGACAATTCTTTTATTTTTCATGCTTTTGGCTGACTTTGGAATGTGGCCAGCACACAGCTGTAGCCCAGTGCAGCTATTATGGGCGGTCTCAGTAGACTGCTGCCGACTGCAGTGATTGCCATGTTTGCTGGGAGGCCATAGTGGAGTGGACTTGGCATGAGGAAAGAGATCATCCCTTGTTTTACTTCTCTTCTTCTAACTAGCTTTATGATGAAATAAAATACTCCACTCCTGTCTTCTAGATTTTTCCTTTCTAAATTCTGAAGCCTGTCAACCTAGTGCATAAAGTATGATCATATTTCTTTCCTGTAAAGAAATCTATGACTTGCTTTTCAGGTAATAAAGCAGCTTCAGCGTGTATTTGGCTATGCTGTAAAAACAGTATAGAATTTAGACTTGTCTAAAGTTGAAGAGCAACCACCCTAGCCCCTTTTGGAAATCAATTATGCTGTAGTAAATTAATTTATCTTAAAAATTTAAAACTGCTATTTTCTTTTTTTTTTCCTTTGGTTTTTCGAGACAGGGTTTCTCTGTATTGCTTTGCAGCCAGTCCTGGAACTTGCTCTTGTAGACCAGGCTGGCCTCGAACTCACAGAGATACGCCTGCCTCTGCCTTCCAAGTGCTGGGATTAAAGGCGTGCACTACCACCGCCTGGCAAATGCTATTTTCTTAATTTATGAAAAAAATACATGCTTAAAAGTTTAGGAAATTATATATATTATTAGTTATATATATATATATATATATATATATATATATATATATTCCAACAGGAAAAAACCAATTGTTAATTTCCCCCTCTAGAGACAAATGTTAATATTTTCAATGTATTTCCTTCCAGCCTTCAAAAGGCATAAAATTATTTTAATGTGCTTCAGGTTAAGTTTTATAAATAGCTTTATATTCTGTTTAAAGATATACAATAGGGCAGGGAGATGGCTCAGCAGGTGAGGGCATCTCTGAGAAGGCCTCATGATGTCGACTCCATTCTTGGTACCACACAGCTGAAGGAAAGAATCGACTCCAGAAAACTGTCCTCTAACCCCCACAGGTGCCTTCACACATATGTAATAAAGGTTTGTTACGTAACAAACATTGGGGCCTGAAGAGGTGGCCCAACAGTTAAGGGCGGTTCTGCTCTTCCAGAGAAGACGAGTTCAGTTCCCAGCACCCACATCAGGCAACTCACAACCGCCAGTAACTCCAGCTCCAGGTGATCCAGTGCCCTCTCCTGCCCATCAGCAGCTTGCACACACGTGGCATATACGTGTGTGTGTGCAGGCACGTGCACACGCACACACAAATACAAATAAATCTAAAAAAGATATACCGTAAACATTTCCCTAAATAATTAAATAATTGGCAGTGTATTTAACTTTGACTAGTGTTAAATTAGTGATATGTTGTCTCACATAGATAATCTAATTTGGAATTTTTAAATGTAGATTTTGTATTATTTGCTTTGGAAAATCCCAAAATTTTGACAAAATTGCTGGTGTCCCAATTTAAAAAGAATACCAGACTTTTCTTTTTTAAAGGACAATTTCAGGATCAATACATCGTAAGATATATTTCTATTTTTATTTATGTACCTGTGTTTGTCTGTGTGGGTGCACACTGAGACCAGAAGAGGACATTGGCTCCCTGGAGCTGGAGTTGCAGGTGGTTGTGAGCCACCTGATGTGAGTGCTGGGAACCAAAGTTGGGTCCCTGGAGGAGCAGCAAGTGTTCTTCCCCACTGAGCCATCTGTCCAGCCCTCAGTTTTTCAAATCAGTACTTTGTATTTTTAAAGATGTCTTGCTGCGCTGCTCTTAGCTATGTGAAGTATTTGGAGAGTGTGTGGACAGGTGTTTGGAGCTGCGTGTATCCATAATGAACTGATGATGCAGTGGTCATCTTCTCTGGCTGGGCGATCATTTGAGTGCTTGAATTCATCTGTTTAGAAGCGAGAATGAACTAGACAATTTACAGAGCCTCCTTTGGTTTTCATTTCCAGTTTTCATTTGTCTTGAAATGATGTCTCACTATCCATATCATGTTGTTGATTGGGTTTCATTTAGCTTCATCTTTTAGTTAACTGTCTGGTATAGTGCATATTTTTCTTTTTTATTAATTAAATTTATTCATTTGTTTTTCATCCCAACTGCAGTTTCCCTTCCTTCCTCTCCCCCCCATTCCCTCCTGCCACCTACTGTCCATGCCCCTTCCATAGAGTATTTTAATAGGCTGAATAATCTTCAGTGTTTACCTTTAGCTTCACAACAAAACTGAGCGGGAAAGTCCCCACAGACCTTCCTTCCCACGATCAGTCTTCCACAGCAGGGTAGTGTGTCTGTTACAGCCAAGGTACTCAGATTGACATGCTGCTATTGTCCCAAGTCCAGAGTCTTAAGATTTACACTGTGTGCTGTATATTCTGTGGCTTTTGACAGACATATTGAGACACATGTCATTATAATATCATAAACAATAGCTTAACTGTCAGAAACCCCTCTGCTATGCCTGATCAGCCTCTATCCTCTTAGACACTGATGGTTTTACGTGCCCATCATTTTGCCTTTTCCAAGATGTCCTCCAGCTGAGGCCATGCAGTATGTAGTCTTCTCGGACTGACCTTCTCCGCGTGGTGATATGCACTTGAAGTTTTCACATGTGTTTTGAAAGCTTACTTCTTTCCAGCACAGACTAGCATTTTTTGGATTACCACAGTTTATTTGTTCTCTCATTTAAAAAAAAACAACAGCATCATGATTGCCTTCAAGTTTTGACAGTACGGAGAAAACTGCGGTAGACATATAGATGCAGGCTTTACATAAGTGTATTTTTATGTATGTGAGTGTTCGCTTGCAGGAATGTATGTGCACTACCTGTGTTCCTGGTACCTATGGAGGTGAAAGGGTGTTGGATCCTGTGATAGATGAGTTATATAGGCAGTTGAAGATGCCATGTGGGGGCTGAGATCTGATCTTAGTCCTCTGCAAGAGCAGCCAATGCTCCTAACTGCTGAGTCACCTCTCCAGCCCTGTGCTAAAGGTTTTATGTGGACACTGCATTTTAACTAACTTGGATTAATCTTTATTTTTAATTTTATGTGTATGGGTGTTTCCCACATGTCTGTCCATGGAGGGCAGAAAGAAGGCGTTAGATCTCCTGGACCTGGAGTTTGAGATGGTCACAAGCTACCATGTGGGTGCTAGGAATCGGATCCTGGTTCTCTGGAAAAGCAGACAATGTTCTTAACCCTGAGCTGTTTCCCCAGCTCCCTGGATAAACCTTTAATGTATTTCTCGTTTGAGAGCCTTTAATCTTACTTTAAATAAACTCAGAGAGATTGTGCCATTGGTAGTTCTCAAAGCTGGAATAGACACGCTTTTGTGTAGGAGGCCTTAGCTTGCAGGAGGGTAAACGCACTTTATAAAGGGTAAAAGTTTTCTTTCTGATGTTTTCCCTGCAGTGCAGATTTAAATCTGATGATCGATGAGCATCTTGGCCATAGCCAACAAACCCAAAAGTCTCCTTTCTGACCTTGAAAGGAAAGGTGAAGATTCTAAGGTTAGCCGTGCTGTGTTGATCTGAGAACAATGTAATATGGACACTTGCCCATCAGATACTGGACTTTACAAGTGACATGAAATGGATATAAAGTGACAGGCAGGTCTGGCGTGTTTCCCAGCTGTCGGCTGGTGGAGGATGATTCCTCAGATGCCAATCCTTTCCGCCTCTTGTTCTTTATTTTCCATATTTTTGCCCTTCTCCTCATTTTTTGTAGGATGCAAATCAAATAAACTAGAGCAAAGTATAAATTAGAAGCCTGCTATGAATTACAGGATCTGGTGTCATCACCTCTGTTTTTAGTACTTGGCTGTTTTAACAGGGTTTGTTTCCATGCAACAAAAAATGTGTTTTATGTTAAATGTCTCATTGAAATGTTTTTTACATTGTCTTTTTCACCAGAGCTACCTATTTAAGCCATGTTTCGAGAGAGCCTACAAATGTAATGTGTGTGTGTGTGTGTGTGTGTGAGATAAATCTACAGGTGATAACAAACCATATTTAACTGATGATTAGTGATGTGTCTATGTACAGTTGGTATTCTCTCAGCCTTTGCTGTGTAACTTGAACTTTTCAGAGTTTTAATGGCATTTATTGGTAACAAAATTTGGTTTCTTCTGGGTCTGTTGGTACATGCCTGTAATCCCAGTATCCTGGAGACAGGGCCATTATGAGGTTGAGGCCAGTCTGGGCCATCTTATCTCAAAAGTGAAAAAAGAGAAAGAAAATTTTCTGTTCAAATATTCTTCAGAGAAAGTTTTCTATTCATTTTTATGAACATTATTTACATTTTAATAGAATTTGTTTAACAAAGATTTAAAATTGTTCAAAGTATACTTGAATCTGCAACATACAAACATTTATTTTGTGATACTTGCACGTTTCCCACAAGATTGTAGGAGCTGCTTTTTTTTTTCTTTTTTTGGTAAGGAGGCAATGTGTTATTGCTGTACAAGAGGTCATTGTTCCATGTTGACTCTATCAAAGCAGAAACATTTCAGTCACAATTGTTGGTATAGGAATCTTTGAAAAGACCAAACCTATTTCTTTACTTTTATTACATTTTTAAAATGTATATGCCATTTTTTACATGTAGAAGTCAGAGGACACCTTGTGGGAATTAATCCTTTCCACCCTGTGGGTGTCCGCCATTGATTGAGCTCAGGTTGTCAGGCTTGGTGGCAAGCATCTTTACTCACTGAGCCATCTCATTGGCCCTCAAACTGAATTTTTAAAAGAGCTTTATATTCTTGCTTTCAGTCTTTTAAAAACAGTTCTCTTAGGGAAGTTGACTGGCTTAGGCTGTCTCATAGATGATGAGAGTGAGTGATTTGCCTAAGGCCGCCTTGAGGTAGTTGCAGAATTGAGCCTATACTGGCCCATCTGACTTGGTGTCACATTGCTTTTGTGGGTGTTACCTCAGCAAACCATCTTTCACAACATTTCACCACCGTTTTGTCACGTTCTGTTTACTAGCTAAAAGAAGATAAATTTGATTTAGTTCTTCAGCATGACTACAAAATAATGGGACTAGAAGACTGTGGGAAACCTTGGGGTGGAAGGGCCTGGTGGTCCAGCTTGTATTTTTATGGGTAAACTGATCCTCTTTAACCCTGTAGGGAGGACGGTTAAAACAATAGCACTGCGTGAATGTAAGTGAGAGAAATGTACAAGACAAAGTCGGGGCTAAAATGTTTAGTTTTGTCATGTGGCCCTACTATGCGCAGTTGCATCCAGTGTGTGATTCATTGTGCTGTCTCTTACAGATGTTGAAAATTTCCTCTAAGGAGAAATATCCATTATTTACTTTTGTAAACGGCCACTCCAGAGACTTTGATTTTACATCTACTGCAGCCAGTGAAGAAGACCTTTTCTCAGAGGACGAAAAGAAAAAATTCAAAAGGTTTAGCACAGAAGAGTTTGTCCTACTTTAAAGATGAGTGCATTCGTGTTTCCGAGAAGAGCTTGACCACAGGAGGGCCATGGAGAGTAACAAGCAGGCACGAGATCCTCTGCGATCCAATCCTGACTGTGCGTGTCCTTCTAACAGTGCGCCTTTGAAAACACCCAAACTTGAAAGGATTTTTCTGAAAGAAATGACTTGATGGCCCTTGCTTTCTATTGATAAACAACAGTGGTTCTGGTTGCATTCCTACTTCCAAAGACATGGTAACGAAACACTACCTTAACCATAAGCCTTTTGGTCCCCAGCATTTTCTACCTTAGCCCATTGGTCCCCTGGAGGTTTTGTGATATAGGTTCCCTCAAAGATTGGGATCACCAAATTAGTTTTCAAAGCCTTGCTTGGTGTTAATGACAGGAGACCAGAGACGGGATCTTCAGAACTATCCAGGCTCCTGCTGTTAATGGAACCAGAGGATGCTTTGGTTTTGTGTATCTGGATAACTAAATGGACACGTCAGATCATGTAAGCAGAAGTTTATGGCAATACTTAATAACATGGTTTTTATAGTAGCTACTCATTATGCTTGCTGCAGAGCAATGAAGAATGAATATAAAGCATTGTGAGCATTGTGTTTTCTTTTTTTTTCTTCCTTTCTTTCCTTGCTTCTTCTTTTTTTTTTTTTCCAAATCCTGGGGATCGAACCCAGGGCCTTGTACATGCTAGGCAGATGTTCTACCTCTGAGCTGTCCTAAAGTGTAGATTTTCCCCATGTATTTAAAAGTTAAGTTGTCGGTAGTATCTATATTTATTTTAATTAGATAAAGGAAATTGTTTCCTACCTTAAAAGTGAACTTTTTTGGAAATCTAATGTATTACCCAGTTTTTAAGTCTAAAGATGAATAGCAAGAAAGATATGGATGTTTTTGATTTTGATGTTTGTTTAAAGTGTTGCTGTAGTGTTTAGAGGTTGAGACTGTTTACAGGTTAAATCTGCCTTAAGTGTGTTGTGAGTTTACTTAAAGACAAATTTGTGATATAAAAATGTGAGAGTTATTACCATGCCAGGATTATAAAACAAATACTTTAATAAACATGTGAGAACATAAAATGCTTTTGCTTTGGTTTTAATGTTTGGATTATTTTAATTCTCTTATTGAAAAAATCATTATCTCAAATGAATTCTCTTTGTTTCTGATGAATGGAGATAATGTTGCTTGGGAAGCGGAGCATTAACTATTTTATGAAGCTTCTGTGTTTCCTTGTGGGTTGGTGACCTATAACGATGTAACAGTTTTATCCTGCAGTCATTGCTTGTCTTTACCAGAGAACCCTCGTGTTTACAGTTGCATGGAAAGCCGAAAAGAGGGCGGGACACAGCTTCAGTAAGCCTGAAGAATAAAAACAGGTTTGACATTTCCCATTGAGAATGGTTTATTGAATTGAAGCAGTCTAAAATCTAAATTTTCCCTTTGCCCTAGATAAATCTGGACAAATTAAGTTCAATACTAATTTTCCTAGAATGTCAAGGCAGTATAAGAATGAGAAGTCAAGAATATGCCAGGTTTTATGTGCTGCATACTGCCTTTGTCTCAGACACTGTAGGATTGGATGGTAGACGCAGCTCATGCGTACCCTTAGACCGTCCTGTGGATCAGTACTGACTCTAAGTGTTCCTGTGTAAGAACTCTATAAAAGCTTGTAGTTACAGAAGAACCTCTGTACTTCAAAAGATAATATTAAAGGAGAATCTCGGAGTGAGACAACATTCTACCTGGACAGTGGTAAGAGAGGAGGTAGCAACTCTTTACATTAAGTCTATTTAAAATGCTGCTTTGGAATATTGTGTATTCACAGCAAATCTTACAACACAATCATCTACCTGACTGGCAGTAACTATCTAGAATCAGGAACTTTTTTTAGCATAATAATATGCATCTAAAACGTATTTAGTAATGTGTAGTGGTGAATGAATGTATGGGTAGAAGTTAAGAGCGATGGGCTTATCTTGGTTATTTCATCTGAGGACCAGCTGAGGCTGGGTTACTCTCTCTAGGGAAGCAGCATCTGGACTCTACCGTTAGGTCAGGATAGAAGCATTTTGCTTTGAACACAGACTTTAAGTTCTGTGAGCTGAAACAGGATCAGGGATGCTTCAGCGTGCTCCCTTCCAGCCCCAAAGCATGGAAGCAAGGTCAGGGATGCTTCAGAGTGCTCCCTCCGAAGGCAGATTCTAAGATGAGTGCTCTTGAGAGTCCTGGCGGAGGGGAGTCTCCTATTAAAGATACTAGACCTTACCAGGAATGTTTCAGAAATGGCTTCGTACAAGTTTTGATAGAACTTTTAAACATGGGTCCTTTGTCTTCTTTATAAGGCTTGATGTTGTGAATTGATTTTTTTTTTTTTGCCACCAGCAGGCAAGTTTAAAAGTCATTCTTTACTGAATAAATGGATGAATAAATGAAAAGATCCTTTATAGTGTGAATATTTCCAAAAATTTCCCAGAGGTATTCATTTTTCTGGTATTACATCAAACCAACCCCATTAAACCTGTATTAATGAGGAGATAATCTTAGAAGTTTACTAACCCAGATCATTTTGGGATCTGTCCACCTTAGAAGTTGACGATGTCTGCAGCAAACAGAACTTTGTATGCTAATTCTAACCCTAGAGAAGCTGACATTAAAACAGAAAGCAACAAAATGACTTCCCTGTGTAATCCATCTAATTTGGGGTCAGAAACCTCCTTTTTGGTGATTTCTAGTTAGCCTCTATTCTTCTGTGCTGGAAAATGCTGTATTCCAGTCAGCACGCAGCAGTCCGGCTTTCCCGTTTGTTAGAGATCACCTTCAATAGCTGTATTTGACATATAAGTGTTTTTGACTATATGTTCAGGTACACGCATTAAAAAAAAAAGCCATAAAGGATTTTCCAAAACCAGGAAACAAGAGGAAGGGCAGGTAAATAATGAAGAAACAATTTATAAAAATAAAATCACTAAGTGTGTTGTTATTGAAGCAGACATGAGAAGAGGAAACTACGTTTAAAGTATTGGTGAGAGACACTAGACATCAAGACGTCATGATAGAAGATGCGGGGAGCTGGCTCAGGGCAAGAGTGCTTGTTGTACAGTCATGGGGACGAGAGTTTTCACCCCCAGAACCTGTGAAAAGAGGGTGTTTCTGTGTACTTCTGTAACTCTTGCACTGCTGGAGGTGGAGACAGGATTGTTGGGACTTGCTGACTTGCCAAGATGGCAAGTTCCAGGTTTAGTGAGAGACCCAGTCTCAAGAGAATATGGCTGAGAGTGATAGAGCAGAACACCTAATGTCCTCCTGTGGCCTTTGCACATGAGTACATGGGTGTAGGCAATCTCCCCTACTTAATGGATGTAGGCAATCCCTCATACTGCATGGGTATAGGCAGTCCCCCACACTGCGTGGGTGTAGGCAGTCCCCATACCGCGTGGGTGTAGGCAATCTCTCCCATACCGTGTGGGTGTAGGCAATCTCCCATACTGTGTGGGTGTAGGCAATCTCTCCCATACCGTGTGGGTGTAGGCAATCTCCCATACTGTGTGGGTGTAAGCAATCTCTCCCATAACGCGTGGGTGTAGGCAATCTCCCATACCGTGTGGGTGTAGGCAATTCCCCATACCGTGTGGGTGTAGGCATCCCCCATACAGCATTGGTATAGGCATCGCCCACACCACATGGGTGTAGGCAGTCCCCCATACTGCCACACTGTCTTCCTCAACAAAGAATACATGAGAAAAACAGTTTCCTGGAAATAAGGGATTCTTGTTTTTCCTTACAGTAAAAGCATATCTCTTACCCCCAAAGACACACTGGGCAGCTCCAGAGGCACTAGGTAGAGGATCCCCACTCCCTGACTTGTGCAGCGTGTTTATATACAGCTTTTCATTTGGTGATGTTCCTATCAGCTTGCTTGCTTTAAAATGCAGCAAATGAATGCAGGGAGATTAGGTCTGGTTAGGAAATCCCGCTGTCAGGAGTAATTAGAACAGGTTTTAGTGTGAAGATGCTACACATGTACATTTAAATTATTTACTGTATTTAATAGATATCACAAGACAAAATACACCCACCCCTTACTGCCTTAAAATGTTGCTTTCACCTTTCTGTAGGGCTATAGAGTCCTTGAAGCATGTCCAGTTGGTTGAATTTGGATTTTTATTTGATTAATCTGTTTATTCTTGGTGAAGAGGGCCACCACACGTTCATCGTTTTATGTTTTTATTTATGAAGCAATGTTATCTTAGCCTCTGGCTAATGTGGTGTTCATTCTTGTGACCCATGACCTATGGCCTGGGACTGCTTTTTAGCTATAACCCTTATGGCTACTTGCCCAGGTCTACACCAAGAGACACTCCTATTTTCGCTTATAACTTGTTCCTATAAAGACTTTACTCAGTTGAATCTGAAGGGACTGAATAATACATGTTTTAAAATAATAGTTTAAGAAGATTTAAAATATTATAAAAGGGAATTTAAAATATTTAAAAATGTTTAAAGCTCAAATTATTTTTAATCATATAGGCTTGACATGATCTTGCTATAGCTGTAACTCATTTTCTTATTCTTTTGTACAATAGAACGTATACTTGTCTACCTTAAAATAGATAGACATTTGCCTGAGGATTTCAGAGCCTGATTATTTCTGTCTGTATATTAATTAAATTTATAGGATCTGCATTTCTTACCAGTAGTTTTATCACTTTTATTTTTCTGCCGTCATGACATAGTTACAAAATAACTGGTAATAAAATCCAAAAATGGTGTAGTCTGTTATTTAAGGTAATCGAGGGGTGCAGGATTATGTATCTATTGTGCATCTAAGTCCTAGACAAGTCTATTTATTGTAGTCATTTGAGTTAGTAATTTATTGCTGCAGCAAAATGCCTGTATAATTCTCTTAAAAAATGGAAAGGCCTATTTTAGCTCATAGTTTGGGAGATTTCTATCCATGGTCACTTGGCCTGTGTAAGCGTGTCACGGCAGGAGTGCATGGTGGGAGCAGAGAGGAGGGAGGGTCAGGTCACAATATCCCCTTCAAGGGTAATTTCTCTTCACTAGACCTCACCTCCTGAAGAGTCTGCTATCTCCCAGTGGTGACTGGGGCCTAGCCTTTAATTAACCCTTGGCCTATGGGGCCACTTACCCAACTAGAGGTGACCACAAAGATGTGAAATACACCTCGTGGCTCACATTTGGGTTTCTTTTTTAAACAGCAGCCACCCGCCTCCACCTGCTTCTAAGGCAGGTTCTCACTATGTAGCCCTGACTGACTTGGAACTGGCTGTGTAGGGTAGGCCAGCCTACAATGCTCACAGATCTGCCTGTCTCTGCCTCCTATGTGCTGGAATTAAAGGCATGGAGACACCATGCCTGCTTTAAACTACAGCATTGTTGAGATTCGTGTTTTGACACTCATCCTTTTTTTAAGTGTACAGCTCTGTGGTTTAAAGTTTTTTGTTATGTTTATTTGTGTGTGTGTGTGTGTTTGCCTGTGCATGCATGCGCGCGCACCTGCCTGCATTTGTGATCGTGTGAATACCACTGTACATGTGTGGAAGAGTTAGTTCTTCCATCTTGTGAGTTCTAGGGATCAAACTCAGGTAGTTGCCTTGGTGGCCACTGAGCCATCTATCTGCTCAACCCCTGGTTTTTAAAGTCATCATAGAGCTGTGTAAGAATTAGCATTATGACATTGCCAGTGCATGCTCATTATCCTGAAAAGGCACTCTGTGCTTGCTAACCATACTCTGGTCTCTGCTCCTTTGCTTCTCACTTCCAGCCTTGGCAGCCACTGATTTTTTTATATGATTCACCTCTTCTGGGCTTTGCTTCTGATTTCTTTATTTAACATGACCTCTTTTTAAAGGTGTTTTGTTTGTTTATTTTTTCAGGACAGGGTTTCCCTGTGTAACATCCCTAGCTGTCTTGGAACTCTCTCTGTAGACCAGGCTGGCCTTGAACTCTCAGAGATCCACCTGCCTCTGCCTCCTGAGTGCTGGGATTAAAGATGTGCGCCACCACCACCCGGCCTTGCATGACTTTTTTTTTTACATGACTGTGTACTTCACTCTTTTTGTGATTGAATAATATTCTAGTAGATTGAGAAACCACATAAATTGATGTATTCATAAATTGATGGGCATTTGTATTATTTATATGTTTTGGCCTCTATGAAAAAGGTGCTATTGCCAGCCATGTCCATGATTTTATATGGCTGTATATTTTTGATTCTCCTGGTTATGTGCTTAGGAGTTGAAATTGCTAGTTATGTGGGAAACTTTCTGTTTAACTGTTTTAAGAACTACCAAACTTTTCCAAGGTGGCTACACCTTTTATAGCTCTATAGCAGTGTTGAGGGAGGGGTGCTTCCAGCTTTTCCTCTTCCTTGCTCACCCTGATTTTCCCAGTTAGTGACAGCATTGGGCTTTTTGCCATATGCTTTTCAGCTTTCATACTCCACTGTACTGGCTGGTTTTATGTGTCAACTTGACACAAGCTAGAGTTATCAGAGAGGAAGAAACCCCAGTTGAGGAAAAGCCTCCATGTGATCCAACTGTAAGACATTTTCTCAAATAGTGGTCAATGAGAGAGAGCCCAGCCCATGGTGGGTGGTGTCATCCCTGGGTTGGTGATCCTGGGTTCTATAAGAAAGCAGGCTGAGCAAGCCATGATGAACAAACCAGTAAGCAGTTTCCCTCCATGGCTTCTGCATCAGTGCCTGATTCCAGGATCCTGCCCGGCTTGAGTTCCTGTCCGGCTTGAGTTCCTGTCCTGACTTCTTTGGTGATGAACAGCAATGTGGAAGTGTGAGCCGAATAAACCAACCCTTTCCTCCCTAGTCTGCCTTTTGGTCATGGGGTTTCATCACAGTGATAGAAACCCTACCTAAGACACTCCAGAAGCTAGGACATTTGTCTTTATATTATTGAGTTGTAAGCACTCTTTCCATGTTCTGGATCTAAGGTATTTGTCAGTCATATGATTTCTTTCTTGGCATTTCCCCCATCTGTGGATTGTCTTATTTTTGTGATGAAGCTTTCTGTTCATAGACAGTTGGCCCCGTTGTTTTGGGTCCTGGGCAAAGGATGAAATGGAGAGAGGGCTTGGTGGAGGAAGAGCACAAAGTGGTTCTCATTTTAACCCAAGTCAAATTTCTGTTTTCTGTCTTCCCCTCTTGTTGTTTATGCCCTTGGTGTCATATTTAAGAAGCTTTTAATATATGATAAAAGAATGGTTCCTATACTTCTTTCTAAGAGTTTTGTAATTTTAGTTCTTATACTTTATTCATTTCGAGCTGATTTCTGTATATGCTGTGAAATAGATATCTGGATTCATCCTGGTGCCTGCGGCTATCCAGTTGTCTGAGCGCCAGTGTTGAAAAGACTGCTCCTTCTCCTGTTGTGTGGCGTTTGCATTCCTGCTGAAAATCAGCTGACCATGAATGTCAGGATTTGGTTCTTGACCCTCAGCTGAGTGCCGGAGGCTGATGGGAGTAGGGGTAGGGTTAGGGTTGGAGGAGGCTTTGAACCCAGGGCCTTGACTGTGCTAAGCACACACAGCATCACTGATCTGTACCTCCAGTTCTGTATTCTCAAGCCTGCTCTCTGTTCATTGCTGTAACTTTGCTAGAAAAATTGAGAGGAGAAAGTCAGTTCTCTAGCTTCATTCTCTTTCAAGATTGCCTTGTTCTCTCTTGCTTCCTCTATTGTTTGAATCTCTTCCTCTCCCTGTGGTCTCTCTTTCTTCTTCTCCTCTGTCTTGTCTGTCTCTTGTCTCACTAAGTAACTTACGATGGTCTAAAACATGCTAAGGGCATATATGCTGTCTCTGCTTTAGTTGTGTGCTGTGATTATAGGGATTCCCCTCCACACCCAGCTGCCTTGACAATTCTTGATCCTTGTATCTTCATAGTTTAGGATTTTGTCAATTTCTACCAAAATTTCCTCAGTATTCATTTTCAAAACATATGGTATTACTAAACTTTTCATGACATAAAATTGATCCCCAGCATGGAAGGTAGATGTTTAGAAAGTAAAATGGACTGCACAAGGCCCCCACATTCTGGTAGGTTACGCTGCCAGGGCATTCCCCAGAACCAGCTTTTGTGATGCTGCTTTGTTCATTTACTTAGTGCTATTGGTTTGATTTATTTTTTAAAAAGGTAATCTTCATGTTTATGGGGAAAATGCATTTGATTTTTTTCTCAAACTTTCATCATTCCATAATAGAGATGACAGAGTGACCTGATGTCACACTGGCTCCTTCAGCAGTCACTTCATCCCTAGTAGAAACATGGCTGTGAGGAATAATACCAACTACAGAAGTAGGAATAGTTACAGCAAGGGGTGTATGGGCTTTCAGTGAGGAGCGTGCCTGGCCACGCTGATCAATAAGCGCTAACCACGCTGCCGACATTTGTTAATGTCTGTCTTAAGTGTGAAAAGGCTCTAAGAGATTTGTTTGAACTGGTGTTGGACTACAAGCATTAGAAATTTACTTAAGGGTAGAAAATAGACACATAAAACTTTAACACACGATTGACCCCCCTGAAAAGACACATTAGAAATCCTACAAGGTAAGATGCTGTTTTGTCCCCAAAAAAGCAAACATGTGTTACAGGAGTAGATGGGAGGGGTGGCATTTGAGATGAATCTGGGAATCTGATATAGTTATATGTATGCAGAGATGAGTTAGTTATCAGCTCATGGCTAGAGACCATGGCTCTGCAGTTCAGAGTGCCCAACACTCCCCCATAGGACCAGAGTTTGGCTCCCAAACCCACATTGACAGGTAGTTCACAACAGCTCATAACTCTGGTTCTGGGATCTGATGCCCTCTTTTGGCCTCAATGATCACTGCACCCACATGCACAAACCCTTCCCCCGCAAAATATACACAATTAAACAAAAATAAAATATTGTAGTATAAATACTCAGAGTTGGGGTCCAGAGGCATGTGTTCTAAATGGAAGCAGGGGTGGGAAAGGACCCATCCCATAGGAGTGTTTGAGGTGCATGTGGCTGGCTTTGACACTGGCTAGGAGGACCACTGCAGGCATTAAGTGAGATGCTTGGAACATGGCAGTGGTGTGCAGAGGAGAGCAAGTAAGGAGATTAAAGTGTGTTGAAGCCAGGTGGCTGAGGCTTGGGAGGCTTGGGCTGGACCCATGCACTTAGGTGGGTGCCTGGAAGAAGACACTAAAGGAGGGACATTGTGAAAGAAGAACATGATAGAAATCAGAATGGAGGTTTAGTCTTTACACTTTATGGAATGGTAAAATGCTGCAGCACAGTTCCCCAAAAGGCTGCAGCGGGCCACTGTGGGTGGTTTAGGGCAGCGGTGGGTCGGAGACCACTATGGCCATGATGGCAGCTGGTCTCCCAGCATCCAAGGCCTCTGTGGGTCCCAGGGAGGTAGGAGGTGGCGGGTGAGAGACCGGTCCCATGAGAAACTTCAGTGGATGAGAGACAGAGACAGGGAGGCATGTCATGCAGAGGAAGTGGGTATTTATTTAGTGGGTTATGGAGGGGAAAGGGAAAGGGGGAAGGGGAGAAGGAATGAGCAGAGAGAGAGAGAGAGAGAAGAGAGGAGGGGAGAGGAGAGGAGAAGCTACCTCTTTGGGAGAGAGATATAAAAGAGAGCTCAGGCTGGAAGTGGAAGGAAGATCTGCTTGCCTCAGTGGATGGGGGAGGGAGTGGGCAGGGCTTATCTCTTAAAGGGACAAGACAGACCATTATGTTTTAATCCATGAAAGCTTAAAACCAGAAGATTCCTCAAGCCCTTCTCTATGGGCTCTGTTTTACTGAGGTATACATCTGCAGTTTCTGTGGAGGTATGTACTTAATTTATACTGGGCTAAGAAAAAATAGGCAGGCCACTTACCATTCTTAACCTGATGAACCTCTGAATAGAACCCAGAGATCCATGAACTTGGATGGGGAAGCTTGAATCTATATTTCCACTAACATGCAATTTAAGCATAGAATTTCTTTTATTTTGTGAAGTTTTTGTTAGTAATGTAGGAAGCAAAGTACAGTGTTATCAGTTATGATAATAACCTTGTCATAGATGGGAACCTGTCGGGGGCCAGTCCCTTACAAAAATACCATTTTCCAGAGTGGAGGTGTGGAAATTTAGAAATATAGTAAAGAATACGAAGATGCAAAAGGAAATAATAAAACAGAGAAACATATAGGATAGTATCGGGAGGGAATTCTAGTGAGTACTGAAAATTTGCCCACATTTAATTTCCAATTGCTTAAAATACCCTTTACCACAAAAAGTAGGAGTAAGACAAAAGACTACATTAACATGATACTAGAAAATTAACACATCAATTGAAAGTCACGGGCTACATTCATAGTTAAACATTCTGTTGCTAGGACAAAACAAGTCTCGCTTATACCCTAGACTAAAATGTTCTGTAGGCAAACCACTCCCTGGGTGGAATCCCAAGTTATCTCCATAAAGGGAGCTGGAACTTAATTGGATCCTTAGACTTTTGTTTGAGGTAGGAACAGATCTACTTCTCTATTCCTGGAGCACAAGGGCTGGCTATTAGCTACACCTGTTGACAATAAACTTGAGAGAGCAGAACTCTGATTGACAACTAGATGGGACCTTTGTTTTGAGGTAGAAGCACAATAACCTTGAAGGAACTAGAAACAAGTCCCAACTCTCTGACCTTTGGCGTTTTGGGGCCTCCACAATTCCTCCTTTTTTAAAAAATTAATTTTAATAAAACCTGTGCTTCTGCAACAGGACAGATGATCACATCTGCCTTGGGATGAACACTTTTCCATTTCCCAGATTTACTTCTTCAGAACATGCATTCTAACCATGCAAGTCCTTGCCTTAGGTGCCTGGCGGGGAAAGGATCAAAACCTGTCCTTGACTGCCAACCTCTGTAAGCAAAGGGTTAAAGGAGAAAGTACTGGACTCTGTGTCTCTGAGCCAAGTTTCTGTCAAGAGAGTTCATCAGCAATTAGCTAATGGTAAGCAAGCAGATAATACTTCTTGCTATGTATACTTCAGTGGCTAATATATCTCCTTATTAAAGGAGTGGAGGATCGCCAGGGTTGGGAATGCTCACTTTTGAATTGGTCTAGAATATTCAGCTGTTTCAAACTCTAAATTTGTCTTACCAAACATGTAAAATTCAGGAATTCCTTGCTAGTGTCAAACTTTTCTTAGACAAATTCTTAACATTTTCTAATCATTAACATCTTATAGTGAACTAAAGCATTAACAGGTCAATACCATAACATGATTTAACAAGTCAATACCATAAACACAACTTAGCAAATCATGATTATCTTAAATCCATTCTAACCAAAAGATAAGAAAAGATTTTGTAATGAGTGAGAGTCCAATGCAATGCTGCTGTTTAAGCAACTGTACCAGTCTCTGAGCAGCAGAAAAAACCCTTAGGCTACCCTCCTCATAATCTGAAGAGGGGCTTCAGTCACTCCTTGAAATGAGTCTTTCCCCTGAGGGGAAAATCGAGGTCTCAGTTCTCAGGTTCTCTCAACATTTCAACAGCAGACTGAATACCTCACTGGCAGTCTGAGTTCTGTGTCCAAAACAGTCAACTGTTCAGTGGTTTGCCTACAAAATGTTTTGGTCTAGGGTGTAAGAGTGACTTGTTTTGTCCTAGCAACAGAATGTTTAACTATGAATGTAGCCCGTGACTTTCAATTGGTATGTTCATTTCCTTGTATCATGTTAATGCAGGCTTTTGTCTTACTCCTACCTTTTGGGGTCAGGAGTATTTTAAGCAGTTGGAAATTAAATGTGGGCAAATTTTCAGTACCCACTGAAAAATTCCTTCCCGATACTATCCTATATATTTCTCTGTTTTATTATTTTCATTTGTGTCTTCATATTCTTTACTATATTTCTAAATGTCCACACCTCCACTCTGGAGAAAGGTAGTCTTGTTGAGGCTGGACCCCAACAAAATGGAGCCTAATGTGGGGCTGACAGCCAACAGGAACCAGATGTTTTCATATCATAGTTAATACAGATATGAAATAATTACAGATCTTTGAAATTATGGTAGAGTTTGCTGCTTGGACTTATTAATGTGTTGATGGGAAAGAAGCAGATATTTTACTATAGATCACATTTCAAAATATTTTTAGTAACTTCCTCTTAATCATTTATTTATTTTTTATTTGAACTTAAATGTTTCCTGGGGCATCCCATAGGTTTTACCACACTTGCAAAGGATTTAACATTAAGGAAGTTTTGAGAAGTAGAAGCCATTGAAAATGATAGGAAGAGCAGAATTCGGGCTGGAGTCTCGAGCTGGGGGTTGTGGTAGACGATCCTGATGGCGTGAGCTCCATAGGAAAGGGCACAGAGTGAGGGTGGAGTCTCTGGAAATGGACGCGCAAAGCGGTGCTCACCAGAGGAATGCAAACACAAGAGTCCGTTGGATACATTTGAGAGAGAGTTAGTATCCTCAGACAAAAGAAATTGGGAGTCGGTGTGAAGAGGTAGAGTGTGAGGGACCGCAGTGATGGTGTGCATGGCAGCGACTGTCGCATACCACATGTTATAAAACACAGAGTTCATTCATCACAAACCCCCTGGGAAGCAGAGCTCTTCATCATCTCCCATTTTTACAGACAAAAAAAAAAAAAAAAAGTGAGGGTCAAATGCCTGATTATTTGCAGATCTGGGATTTAACCCACTCCAGGGTCCACAACTGATTCTAGGTGTTCCTGCACCATACTGAGAGTTAGATGTTCTGAAGGACAGAGGGGAAATCTAGAGAAAGTGGCATATAGGTAGTGGAGGAGGGCGGGGCCAGATAGGGCAAAGAGAGGTTGGGGGTGGAGAAGAGAAAGTCTTGGGTGTAAGCTCAGGAAGAATTCTGGGTTAGAGACCCAGGCAGTGTGAAGGGCATGGATGGAGAGGATAAGGTGCACTTGAAGGAATTGCTTCTCTTTAGGGAGCATTGAGAATCCAGTCCCTCTTTTGAAAAAGCAAATTAGGTGCTAAGTGGGGGGGCGTTTACATTACATATTCCTTTCTTTCTTCCCCTTTTCATGGCTCATCTTGCCCACCCTGAGGTGAGGAGCCTGATCCTAGCAGCCTTATGAGGAAACATTTGTGCTTTCTCTTCTTTGGCTGCCTCTCAGACCCCAATTTTCCAGACACAGTGAATTGCAAAGACCTTTTGTTACTGTACAAAGTGGGGGAAACACCCAGTGGCACAAAACAGACCCAGGGCTTTGCAAAATATAGCAAGTTCATGTCTGCTAATTGTTAAGTTATTTAGCCTTCCTAGTTTAAGTAGCAATTTGTTGTTTTCATGCTAATACAAATTCTTGTATTAATAGGAGCATGGCCCTGGGTTTCTTCATCCGCCTGGGAAAAAATTACTTGTTTGATGGTAAACAAAGAACAGAGGGACCAATTCACTGTCCTTGTTTAAAAAAAGATGTTATGAAGCAATAGTGGAGTCATTTTAATTGTGACCGTCTAACACTTGCAATGAGTAAGAGCATTTGTGTTCTGTTTTTAGGAAATGAAGTATTAAAGAGTACATAGTACATTAGAAATGCAAAACATGACCACATGTTCTCAGGATTTTGTCAGTGGTACATGAAAGAGCACTTGTGTTGGGATGCCCGGCTCTGAGTGTATTCTCTGTTTCAGCTTGTATTTACAGAGATGTATGAATATTTGATTAATGAGTCATGGTCTCTGGAGAAATTTAATAACCATATTGCTGTACAAAGCCAGGCCCTTAACTGTTAACACAGATGCTGATAGTGTCATCACCACTGCAGCCCCTTCTGACTCTAAACTATGCTGTGCCGTGCATTCCTTGCTTAAAGAAAGGATCTGTGCGAGTCATCCCGTTGTCTATTTTGGACTTGTTCAATGCACAGGCAAAGGTTTGTAAAGATTTTCCCAGTGAATACAAGCAGCACTAGGAAAACTTTGAAATGAGGTTTGTATTTTAATAGTTATTTTCTCCAGAAATCAGTTGGTAAAATCACTAATAAATAAAAGAAAATCTCTCCAAGATTATCTGTTAAAGAGATTCAGTTGTAATTTTTGCCTTCCTCTTTTAAAAATATCCACCAGAAGAAGGGATATGAGGCACAGGTCTGATTTAGATGTGTAGATTTGATGTCTATTTGAACGACACTATCTGAACTCATCATTAAAATAATAGAACGATTTTTGGGTACTAAGTAATGGCTAATTGATCCTTTCTCCATGTCTTTCTCTCTCCCTCCCCTCCCCCTCTCTGTTTTGTTTTAAATGGCTGTGGAGAAATCAATTCTAACTTTCAAAGTTTGGTGGATGTTTTAGTGATGTTACCTCTGTTTAACTGCTGGAGTAACAGGAAGAAATGTCAAAAAAAGATAAATTCAGTGTGGGAGCTTTTGCTGGAAGCTGCAACCTCGGGTTAGAATTATCCATGCTATGCAGAATTTCCTGCGACACCTCTCCTTAGGGCCACAATGCATTATAGCAGACGTGTAATGAAGCCGCTATAAAGTCTCTGGTAATTAAGGGGGATTTGACAGTAATTGCAACAGTGAATCAACTTAATTATTACCTGCTTCAAAGAGAGCTAACCTGATGTTATAATCTAACCTTTTCTACTTTTAAAATGGGAGATTAGACAAGTATATGTAGCATTTAAGAATTAAATGTGTTGAAATAGAGTTGTATTAATATACTTCTAATATACATTTTAACACCTGTATACATATCAAGTTCTGAAGAGTTCACATTTGGCTCTCTGTGGTCTATTAAAATTATTTGATATGCTCTGGAAATGGAACCAGACTCACATCTTTTATTCAAATCAGCTTCTTCCCAAGCTACAGACAGACCTTGATGGTTCTGGTGACCCTGTCTGGCACCAAATAAAGGATACATTCTTCAGGCCACAGAGGAAACACTGAAACTGTTATAATTGTTTGCCTTTTGGTCGAGCATCTTTTAGAATCTCACAAATTCATCAAGGCCACAAGCACACCAAAGGTGAGGACTCCAAAATATCTGGAAGATCTTAGATCACTCAGTACACGCAGCCTCGGGACAGGAGCAAAGACTCTCAAGTTTCCACACAAATGAGGCCTGCAGTGATGCTAGAAATGGCTCCTTTCTGCTTCCTGTCTTGCTGCTTGCAGAAATCAGAGTGGGAAAAGGTGATGAAGTCAGTACTGCTCTGATATGAATTCATGTCATACACATGTTCTTAGCTACCTAGGAAATGTAGTTCAGACCAGTATTGTGTGTGGCCCAGCCTCCTCCCTGCAGATTTGCTCAGTGCTCTCTGTTTTTTTTTCCTTGTAAACCCGATCTTATTTGTGTCTTCATTGCCTTTAACTTTGCTAATAGCCATGCTAATTACAATGATAGCAATTAAAATTCTATAAAGTCTGCTCTGCGGTAGTTTTATTTTGGAGCGTGTGTGCTTTTGTTTGGTTTTGTGTTACTGTGTTGAGAGAGTGAATGAACTGGCTCCTTTGGCTGGGGATGAGTCACTAGCCACAAGTTTAGAGCTGGAGCAGGATTACCCTTGTTGAATTTCGCAGGACCGAAGGTGCGATCATATGGAAGGGAACCAGAGGTATGTCCTCATCAGGGGCAGCAGTGTGTCGCTGGCCATGATTGTGGGGCTTTGATCATTGATCTTGTGTTGCAAAATCAATGAATTCCCTGAAGAAGGCTTGAGATTATGTGTTATACACCTTGTTTTCTGACATTGCTTCATGCCCCTGACCATGCTTTCTCTCAGTGTAAGCACAGTAATGATGAATGCCAGGCAGTGGTGGCGCATACATTTATTCCCAGCACTCAGGAGGCAGAGACAGGTGGATCTCTGTGAGTTTGAGGCCAGCCTGGGCTACAGAGTGAGTTCCACGACAGGCACCAAAGCTACGCAGAGAAACCCTGTCTCGAAAAACAAACAAACAAACAAACAAAAAACCCAAACAAAAAAAGGAATAATGTATGGATTTTGGGTTATGTGCATTCTGAGTTTTATTTGGTCACTGGAGCAAGTTGTCTAGAACCTGTCTCAGTTGTACGCCTTAGCAAACTGAGTTACAGCTCCACAGGGTCTCTTAAATCCCAAGGTCTTTGCTTCCCTAAGAGAACTTTTACAGAGCCAGTTGTGAAGGCAGTAGCTTTGACAAGTCCAGCTTCCAAAGCTACCCTCTTTCAAAGTCTCCCGTTCCACATGTGCCATGGATGTCTTTAAGTCGGGCTCAGAAGGTTTAATTCACTATCAGTACCTGTGTAGTGGCAGATAGACTTTTATTTTAAAGGTGGCTTATTTCCTGTTAGTAATAAGCTGAGGTGAAAGGATACAAAACTCAAACCAAGTGATTTCTATGAGCTAAACAGTGCTGACACTGTCACGGCAAGAGTCTGGAGACAACGGCCAGATTAAGAATCTTTCTTTAGACATCATGTCTTTGTGCTTGAGAAAGAAAATGGAAACAATCAGGGCTCTTGCTCTGGTGAATCCATCCTAATTGTTTAATTGTATGGCTAGTTACATAATTGTATAACTTGTTCAGTGCTTGCTGTTCTGGGCATTGTATTGTGTGCTTACTATCTATGCCCTTTGCACGCAATGAGTCATGTTATGCTGTACATGGAAACCTATACTTCCCAGGGAAGACCTTGGAGGTGTAGGTTAAGAGGCGTGCCCAAGAGTTCCTGGCTGGTGAGAAACGCATTCATTCCACATCTGGTGACTCCATCCATGCCTGAAACTGCTAAGTTGGCTGTGTGGGTGGGGTTTGGAATCAATGAACCATTTTGTTCCTCTTTTAGATGCAGGTGAGTATTTTCAGTGTTTTGCAGAGACACCCCTGAAATTCAAAGTCACTTCCAGTGTCAGCATTTTTGATGTCAGACATGACACAGGAACGAGTGCATTATGAAGCCATCACCCTTTTCAGTTCCCCTCAGGTATTTCCCATGGGGCAAAATGCCTACTAACTTGCCATGAACTTTTAGGGCCCTCCGGTAAAGACAAATGCTTGCAGTTCTTAATGTGCTTGTAGCGCAGTGGAGCGAAAAGGATCGTGATCGCGCTTTCTCAGAGGAAGTGTCTTACATGGTCACCTCAGGAATTTGGGATTAGTACTAAGGTGATTGCAATAAGGGATAATTAGGGCCACCTGGAAAACAATGGCATGTCTTTGAAAGGCGGCAGAGTTTGAAAGGACTTTTAAAATGTATTCAATCCAATGAGGTCCCAACAAGTAAAGTTACTTGCTGAAGTTGCACACCTGTGTATGACAGTGCTGCTGTTATGGTTTGTTGACAGAGGTTTCTGTCCTGCCTGGTCCCGCAGCCTTTTAGTCCCAAGGAAACACACAGAGGTCTACATTAATTATAAACTGGTTGACCTATTAGCTCAGGCTTCTTACTAACTCTGATAGCTTACATTAGCCCATAATTCTTGTCTGTGTTAGCCATGTGACTTGGTACCTTTTATCAGCAAGGCATTCGCATCCTGCTTCCTCTGTGTCTCGATGATGACTTCAAACTGACCCTTTCCTCTTCCCAGAATTCTCCTGTTCTCATTGTTCCGCCTCTACTTCCTGCCTGGTTGCCCCACCTATACTTCCTGCCAATCAGTGTTTTATTAAAACAATACAATATAAGTGACAGGGTCCCACAGTAATGGTCTAATTTGTTCATTTAGCTTACAGAAAATTTATTTTAATAAATTTAGTTTCTGGGGCTGGAGAGATGGCTCAGCAGTTAAAAGCACTTGCTGTTCTTGCAGAAAACCGAGGTTTGGTTTCCAGCACTCACCATGGTGGCTCCCAACCATCTGTAACTCCACTTCCAGGGACTCCAGTATCATCTTGTAGTCTCTGTGGGCACCAGTATGCCTCTGATACATACACACATGTAGGCCAAACACCAATAAACGTAAAATGAAAAACACGATCTTTAAAAAAAGGTTTAGGTTTTGTTTGGTAGTTTTAATATAAGCAGCACAAACAGCTTCCCTTTTACTGGCATCAGAAGCCTACTATCTCTCTCTCTTTTTTAAGTAAATTGGGTCATTAGTTGTTTTTCAAGCCTACATTCCTAAATGTGGCTGGCATTCTTGTCTCAGAAATGACTTTGCTTTTGGTGTTCAGTTGGAGCATTGATGCAGAGTTAAAGTGCTGAGTGTGGCATGGAGAGAGCAATGGGAGCCAGGAGGAGACAGAATCAACCTATGCATCTTTTCAGAAAGATTTCTACCCTCCCCCTTCCAATTAACATCTTCACTTCCTGTTTTTGTTGTTTCCTATTGCAAGAGGCATAGGAATGTGGGGTTGATTTCCAACGGCCACACTTTCAAAAGGATTATGAATTTGAGAAAGAATGGGAGTTTCAGTTATGGATTGCTGTGAAACAAATCTCCCCCAAACTTAGTTTTGATTCTTTATTAAACATCCATGACAGTGTTAGGACATCTGTATTTTTGAAATAAATTAAAATAAAGTATAACATATTACATTATTTCCAAACACAATAGTTATTCCTTGTAACTATATTAGGCATTATTCAAGGAGTGTATCAGTTTGTGAGTGTCCAGCTCTATGCGTTCTTTAGAATTTGCTACTCTTCATGGTTCTGTGGGCTGGTTGGACTCAGCCATGAGATTCCTTTGCTGTATGTGGTGATGCTGTGGTCACTCATCCAGCTGTCTTCCTTGGGGAGTGTGGGGGCTTGAGGTTGTGAAATAGTCTTCCATCATTCAGGGCCTTCTCCAGTGCTCCTCCTCAGTTGGTAGTCTAACCGAGTGTTTCTACGGCTTGGCAGTTGGCTCTGAAAAATGCCAAAACAGTAGCTTCCAGGCATTTTAAAGGTTTAGGCTAGGCTAGACATAAGGACTCTTTTGCTATAAAACAGTTTGGGAAAACAAATTTGAAGGTGAGCCTAGACTCAGGTGTAGAGGAAGAAATGGCATTTCCTGATGGCAGAAGCGGCCACCCTTAATCCACCACAATCTCGGTTTTTAGGGTCTTGATTTTTGTTTTACAGCCAATGTTTAAACTTTTTTTTTGGTTTTGTGTGTGTGTGTGTGTATGTGTACGTGTGTGTGTGTGTATGTGTGTGTGTTTGTCTTTGTTTTGTTTTTGTTTTTCAACACAGGGTTTCTCTATGTAGCCCTGGCTGTCCTGAAACTCACTCTGTAGACCAGACTGGCCTTGGCCTTGAACTCAGAGATCCACTCGCCTCTGCCTCCCAAGTGCTGGGATTAAAGGTGTGAGCCACTACTGCCTGACATGTTTTAACTTTCTTAACTTTTCAGTGTCCACATAAAATACTCAACAAATGCCAAGATCTCTTTAGCAGAAACAAGAACATTTCCCATTTCCCTCAAAGACTCAGGAACAAGCCAAACCACTAGGATTATGACTTCATGAAGCCCGGCTGTGAGAGATGATCTGCACTAAAGCCGAGATAGAGTTTCCTGTCTCTTTACCTTTCAGGTGTATAAAATTGAGTCTCGAGTCCTAGAAAATTTAAATTTCAGAATAAAAAGAAACAGGAACACATGATTGTGCCAGAAAAAGAATTTTGGCTGGGAATTGAGATGGGTAATTTCGTTCTGCAAAAAGACCCTATCCATTTTCTCCTTGGCTGCTTAATTCTCATTTCTCTATCAGAGTCTGGATTTAGAGTCATCTCCGACCAGGTCTTGCTCTGCCAAAACAACAGAAACTGCCAAGCAGCCCGAACTGTGATGGCCAATTTGACATGGAGGCATTGTAAAAACAGGAATGAGGGATCAGCTTTGAATTCCCTAAACTTTTTTGTAAATACTTACAAAGGATTTATACACAGGCACCATGCCGGCTTCTCTGAAAATGCAGTCAGCACGCAGCCAGCCAAGCCTCCTGCCGAAAGCCGGCAGACAATGGTGGGAACCGCATGATGGGGTGGATTGCACTGTAAAGACAGCGGTGTGATTCTCAATCCCCCTTTCCCTGAAGGCAGCAGCAGAATCACCAAGAGGCGCCTGCCCCCTTCAAATAAGATACAGCAGTTCATCATGTCAGACGCCGCCACGGAGGGTTAAGGCTACGGGGCTTCTGGCTGTCCGGAGTAGGATTTCATCTTTGGGCCCCTCAGGCCATATGGAGGAAGCCTAAAAAGTTCATTCTGCCGTTTCCATTGTCTGGCATCTTGTCTCCATTTACCACTCCAGCGTCCTTTTGACCAGCCTTGTAACCGAAATCATGTTCGAATTCAAGAAATCAGCATCCTGAGACTTCCCTTCTCTTTAGTAAAACTCCAGTTCATGTTCAAATAAACGTACTAATGGAAATAGAAAAAGGATTAGCTTATTTTAACATGGAAATTTTAATCCATTTCTACAAACTTAGAGAACTGTCTTTTAATATTTAGGTTCATTCTGTGAGGAGAATTTGAAATTATCTCTGCGGAGATAAATTTACTGTTGAGGCAGCATCATAGAGGAAACACATATAAGCAATTTTGTGGAGTTACAGTGTTGAGATTCTGTTCACAGCTCCTATAGACACCATCAGCTCTCAGTCCAGATTTTGCACACAGTAATTGTTTCATCGTAGAAATCTTTGGTGTCTCTTTTCGGAATTGCTACATTGTCTATAAATATTTAGCAATAATCTGTGATTGGGTTGTATTTACCCCTGTAGTTCTGTATTGCAAACGCATCTGCTGAAATGAAAAGTGGCCACATTCTCGCTCGTGCTTAATTAAATGCCAAAATTTATCTACATTAACAACGAAGCAGTGAAATTTATTGATCAATTCACATGATGTAAGCTGACAAATGGCTTAAGCAATTTCCATAATTTTCTACACGTGTTAAAATTTGTAATGAAAAAGAACACTATATTCACAATAACGAGAGCCGAGAGGGGAGCTTTGTCCCAGGGCCGGTGCCCTGGAGCGGTGTGCGCTGTCTCCCCACCCTGTCCAGGCTCGCTGTTGGAGCTGTGTACAGATGGGACCCTGACAGTCCTACAGCTGTTCTCCTAATTGTCCATTAAGTGTTCTATTGATTCTCTGATTCCAAGTACACGTCTTTCAGCTCGAGCTGTCCTGTGAAGCGGCAGGCACATTCCTTGTAGAGTGACAGAGCTGCCGGAAAGCTAAAAATGTGCTCTGCCAGGTTCAATTGAGGGTGCTGCTTTGAAAGAGAAGGCTTGGTTAAAGACGCTCTCTGATCAAGGGTTAGGCTCTATTTTCCAAACTCTTAGCATCAATCAATTAAAGGAGCAGCAGCATGGAGAGTTCTAATTCCTGGTTAAGGATGTACAGATTGCACCTGACTGACACAGGGTAGGGCCAAGGGATCAGTATCAGCAACAGATCATGGAGGTGGCTGGGTTGTATGCAGATGCCCCCACCCATGCAGTTGGCATGCACAGATCAGGTGGGGGCTGGGTTGTATGCAACTGGGCCCCCCCATGCACTTGGCATGTACAGATCAGGTGGGGGCTGGGTTGTATGCAGCTGCCCCCCCCCCATGCCCTTGGCATGCACAGATCAGGGAGGTGGCTGGGCTGTATGCAGCTGCCCCCCCCATGCCCTTGGCATGCACAGATCAGGGAGGTGGCTGGTCTGTATGCAGCTGCTCCCCCCCATGCCCTTGGCATGCACAGATCAGGGAGGTGGCCGGGCTGTATGCAGATGCCCCCCCCACACACACTTGACATGCTCAGTCATTTTCATTTCACTTGCAAGTTCGCGTTTGGCACTTAAAAAAAATTGATATCATCTGCAATTCCAGATTATGCCAATCAGAAGCATGATCAGAATTACCTGTAATCCGGAAAATAAAAGCTCAAATAAAAGACCTAAGATGTGTTTCTGTTGCAAGGCCCACAAATCTTCAGAGGAACAAGGAGTCCTAGTCTAAAGTGCAAAGGCCCTTTAGGTTCAGAAGTGGGTCTTTGATGCAACACTTCCGGTCCACTGCATTGTGATCAGCTTAGCTTAGCGCTTGATCTCATTTCGTGTGGCTCTACCTCAAGCACTGATTTAGTCTCTGATCTAGAGACAGTTGTGTAGGTCCGCCACAGACCATGTTTTAGGAATGAAGCGAAGTTCTTACCCCTTCTGGTTTAGGTTGCCCTGAGTAGCATTTGCTTTCTTGTCTTAATGAGAGGACACAGGCTAATGTTTTTATCAGCTGGGTTTAGCTCTTAATTACCCTACGCCACAACATTTAGTTGGAAACAGTCTTGTGACCTAGTGCTCCTTCATCTGTGAATGAGATGAACAAACAATGTTTGTTGCCGCCTGTGTCTCATTAATTTAATTAGGAGCAACCCCCATGGCCTTCATTACAGTCGAGGTTCTCTGGTGTGATTTTAACTATTGAGTAAGTTTTGACATTTACCTAAATTTTTAAGTGGGGGAAGACTATCACACACATCTATGTGTGTTTTATGTACTAAGGATATCTAAATGTGTAAAAATGAGAAATTGAGATGATATGAAGGAAAATCGCCTTAAAAGAAGAACGAACAAAAGCTATTTCTCGTGATTTCTTCTTTAAATGCCATTTTTTAAAAATCTTCTCACAATAGCTTCTTTTGAGCAATCTCCTCCTCTCCATTCTTTTGTTCATTGGGGAGCCTTGTCCTTTCACAGTGCCCTCTGAAGTATGGCGCCCATGGCCCCTGTGCTGCAGCACCGGAAGTCAGAGGTGGCTGCCTGCAGAGAACTGACCAAGCAGGGAACAGCGCCCATGACCCTGGCCATCTTGGTCCCAGCGCTGAAGCACTGGAAGCCAGAGGTGGGCTGTCTGCAGAGAACTGACCAAGCAGGGAATGGCGCCCATGACCCTGGCCATCTTGGTCCCTGCTCTGCAGCACCGGAAGCCAGAGGTGGGCTGTCTGCAGAGAACTGACCAAGCAGGGAACCGAGTGTCAGCACTGTCAGTGTTTCGCCAGCAACGTCTTCAGGGTTTGGAGGCTGCAGAAGTCACACCCTCTATTTGCTTTCAAAACATTTGTTTTAAAGTTTAAAATTATGTGAGCAAATGAAATATCATGACGTGCACTACAGAATCGAATCCCAATTCAGGGATTTATGTGTTTTCAGAATGTGGACCCTTCAACCAAAAGCCCCCTTACTGGTGGATAATAAATTCTCCCTATCTGCTTTCTCTTGGAAAACAAGAGAAAAATCCATTTCGAGCATGTAATATAGTATATATTGATACCTGCAAAACATTATGTGAATCTACTTAGACACCAGCACTTTCAATTACAGTGTTAGCCGGCTTTTAAAGAAGATTTTTAGAAGCTTTCAACTGTAGACTTTTGTCTTGTTGAATGAACTTCAGCTACACTAAATTTTAAGTAAATTTGTGATGACTGAGCAATATACATTGGCTGAGCTAGAATCCAATAACCCACAGGACAAATTAATTTTCAACAAAAAGGGCAGAACCCTCCAGTGCCATGAGTATATGGAGTCTCATTCTTCCTCTCTGGAGCCATCTTTGCAAATCACTACAGCTATTCATAATCTGAATCCGTCTCTGTTAGCAGCAGAAAGCTCTTTTCTCATGGCAAAACAGAGGATGACATTCATTAGTGCTAACTTGCGTAAGCTACCTTAAATTTATTGGTGCTCTTCCACTTGCCTAGGTGAGAATTCCTTTGTCTCCTGCTACAGGGAAATTCCAACTATACTGCTTAAAAATATCAATTGCCACTTTTCTCACAACTTTTGACAGTTTACTTATTTTAGAAGTAAAACTGGTGGTTAAGGTTTTAAGACTTCCAATGGGTGTTGTTTCAATCATATTTAATAGGTGTCTAGGAGAGCAGTGCGATTAGGTGTAAGCTCTGTGCTGTGCGCGCGTGCGCACACACACAGATCCCCATTTCCATCTATATACTGCTGGGGAGGTGGTGGGGAAACTAGCCTTTTCATGGTACTCGTGGCATCACCTGCTAGCTGTAGGCAGACTATAAACCACCCAGTCTGTGCACTTGCTGTATTCAAAGATTGATCAAACAGAGGGGAGATGCTTAGAGGAGGTAGCTTTGCACTGTCCCCAAACTACCCCAAGCTTTTTTATCAGGCAGTAGGACACAGCCTTCTATATGCTACCAGTCTTCTGATCGGAGTCTTCCTTTTGTTGTTCAGTATTTCTATTCAGGTTTTAAAGAACTGGCTAAAAGGCTGTCTGAAGAATCACGTTATTACATTATTAGAACTATGCTTTTCTTTTCTGTCCCCTACCACCCATATCCTGGCTAAAAAGTAACAAGGAGAAAATGAACGTACATACATGCAGTGATAAACTGGCTAGTTTGTGTCTAGCAAGCAGATCCGTGGCAGCAGTGAGGACAACTAACCCAGGAAATGCCGTTTGTGGTGCATCTATGTGCATGAGAGTATGATGTGACTGGTCTGAACTTGAGAAGAGCCCAGGTAGACATAAAGACCAAAGTTAGGACTTAACCATTAATTTCTGAGTAACTGAGGGAAAAGAAGTGCACGGAAGGCAGACCCCGAAAGACTCATCCACTAACACTTTTTCTTTTCCCCTATGGCCACATGGCAAGCTGCTAATGTCTGAACCCACACTTTTGTTTGCTTTTAGTCATCATTTGTCATAAATAGTGATGTTGAGGTGAGCCTTGGCTATGACCTTGAACAGAAGGAGAATTGAATAGGAACATAGTGTTGTGACCCACAAGTTGCAAAGAATTCTGGTTTTCACAGGTATTTTGACTGTTGACGGAGGTTTCTGTCCCACCCAGTCCCACAGCCGTTCAGTCCCTAAGAAACACACAGATGTCTACATTAATCATAAACTGGTGGGCCTATTAGGTCAGGCTTCATATTAACTCTTATAACTTACATTAGCCCATAATTCTCATCTGTGTTAGCCACGTGGCTTGATACCTTTTATCAGCAAGGGATTCTCATCTTGCTTCCTCTGTGTCTGGATGATGACTGAACCTTTCCCCTTCCCAGAATTCTGTTCTGGTCACCCCACCTATACTTCCCGCCTGGCTCCTGGCCAACCAGCATTTTATTAAACCAATTAAACAGACAAATCTTTACAAGATCATTGTCCCACAGCATTCCCCACCCTTTTTTTCTTTAAAAAAAAAAACCACTCTGAATCTAATTTCCTTTGTTTAGGTTTCTTCCTGACCAGTATTCATAACAACTTGTAACCGATACTCTAAATAAAGATAAACATCCATAATCCATTTTTTGGGAATGTGGGCATAGCTTTCTAGGCTAATTCCTGCTGATTGTGGGCACTGATAATCTTATGGGGACCTAAAGAAAATTTAGAATTATGGCCAAGGACTGAATGGAATATTCTGTGAAACTTGACCATCTCAGCCAACAGTCTTGAGGCTGTCCTGGATGTAGAACTCAGAGGAAACTCCAACAGAGGTCCTCTGAAATGTTGGATCATCTGGGCCATCTGCTCCTATTGGAGATTCTTCAGGGGGGTCTTCCTTGATCAAACCTGATTTTTCTTAATCCAGAATGAATCCACAGCCTCTCATTTCCTGTGGAAACAAAAGCAAAACCTCTTCTCCAAAGTAATGTTATCTTTTGACTTAAATTTTGAAGTGAAAGCATTTTCAAAAATATATATGTTGTATTAATCCAACAGCATTTGTTATCAAATGTCTTTTAGCAGCTGTTGTTCCTTCCTCAGCCTTCAAACCACTTAAAGA